>CAUYQG010171500.1:0-23928 GCA_963574415.1 Tarsius wallacei | reverse complement strand
CCGCCTAGGCAACTTGATGAGACCTCATCTCTACAATACATCAAAAAATTAGCCGGGTGTGGTAGCGCGTGCCTGTAGTTCCAGCTACTTGGAAGGCTGAGGTGGAAGGATCGCCAGAGCCCAGCAGGTCGAGGCTGCGGTGGCCGGGAGCGTGCCACTGCACTCCAGTCTGGGCAACAGAGTGAGACTCCAACCCGCCCCCCCCAAATATAATGAATATACAGAGGCTGCCACATTTAAAGAAAGGAAAAAAACTGTATTAAAATTGTAATACTCAATATATACTGATAACAAAAGATGAATACAAGTCATGTTTGAGTTCTGCAATTAAGAGGTGCTCAAAGTGGTTACCATCAGTGTCCAGATACTTCTGATTACAGTGAGTTAAAAGATACATAGATAACATCTTTTAAAATGTGTATACATTATTTGGCACCCCATAGATAACATCTCTTAAAATGTGTATACATTATTTGGTATATATATTTCAGTATATATACAACATATATATATACTTTTAATGTATGTATTATATAATAAATTATACAATACATTTTAAAAATAAGATAAACAGACAAAGACTGGCCAAAATATTTGGCTGGAACTTTCACAAAGTATGTGAATGGTCACAAGCACATAAAAAAATCATAATTCATTAGGGAAATAAAAATTAATTATGCAATAAAATACAAACACGGGTGAATAATACTAAAAAGTGTTACAAAGATGTAGAGTAACTGAAATTTTCATATGTAGCTGATGAGAGTGTAAAACAGTATAAAACTTCAGAGGAATGTTATGAGTTTTGAAGCAGGTGAACCAGCAAATCAACTTATATCCTATTTAGAAAAAGAAAAACATTGGTCTGCAAAAACACTTGTAGATGCGTATTTCATAGTAGCTTTAATTCTGAAAGTTGAAAAATAATCTTGAAACAATGTAAATGTGTATCAATCAACAGGTGAATGGATGAAATAATTGTGAAATGTTCATATATCGAAACACGAATCAACCATAAAACAATTAAAATATTCAACAAAATAAAGGAAACTGAGAAACATGCTGAGCAAAAGAGCCAAATAACAAAGAGAATAGAATCTATGATTCTGTTTACATGAAATTTGTAAATAGGCCAAATTGAATTGTAGTGAATGAAAGCAACTTTATGGTTGTCCAGGACTTGGTTTGGAATGAAAGATTAAATGCAAACGATCCCGAGAGAAGCTTTTGTAAATTGATAGAAATACTCTATATTTTGATTGGGGAGTTACATGGTGTGTACATTTGTGGAATGATGTGTTTGAACTGAGTAAATTTTCTTGAAGATAAATTATATTATGAAAATGTTTATTTCAACATATAGAAGGAAATACAAGAAAACATTTTTCGGTAAATTACATTTCCACTTTTACATTATGGTACTCTAATTATTAGCAGTGAATAATTCCTGTCTTTATGAACATCAGACAGCTTAGATACAACCCAATATTCTTCCTAAAAATCAAAGCAAATGCTGCAGTTGAGTTACAAAAATTTAAAGATGCATGTTTGCTACTCAAAACAGAAGCATACACAGAAGGTGCCGAACAAATAGGTATACATTTTAAGAAAAGAAAAAACTGCATTAACATTATAATACTCAATACATGCTGATAACAAAAGATGAATACATGTTTGACTTCTGCAATTACAAAAGGTGCTCAAAGTGGTTACTATCAGTCTCTAGACACTTCTGATTATGGCATACATCTCTTAACATCTCTAAGAATGTGTATACATTTTTTGGCACCCCCAGTATTTTCAAAACCTCTAAAAGAAAATGGAAGTGAAAGAAAGCAAATAAACACTTTAGAATATGTGTAGATTAATTATTTCTGTAAAAGTGTTGGCGTTATTGAGACTTCAAGAAAGTAGGGTAATATCAAACTTTATCAATTTCCATCAATATTTTCCTATTTAATTAAATATTATCTTATTGATATTTTTGACTTAGCAATTTGATATTTGAGATATTTTTGACTTAACAATTGGCCATATTTTCCCAAAGATTAAAAATATTTTCCTAGCCAAGCATGGTAGTGCATGCTTATAGTTCCAGCTACTTGGAAGGCTGAGGCAGAAGGATAGCCTGAACCCAGTAGGTCAAGGTTGTGGTGGCCATGAGGGTGCCACTGCACTCCAGCCTGGATGACAGAGTGAGACTCCAACTGATAAAAATTTTTTTCCCATGGTTATACTCAGTTTTCTAAAAACTATTATTTGTTCAGTTTTTTTCATTTTTAGTTTATTATAGACATGAGTAATACTTTATGTATGTTATTGTCTATACAAAGCAAGTCTCCAATACGAAACCAAAGCAATATTATTCCTTACTCTCTGTGACTCAGTTGGAAACCTCCTAACTGTAAATAAGACCTCTTAACTGTAAATAAAATTTACATTAACTAAAATAATGTTACTAATGGATCTTTTAGTTGAAAATATTCTGAAACACCTACTGAAAAGCTATGTACAAATAATATTTAAGTCACTTGAAATGAACTTGAGAATGTAAAGCTAAAATTATAGTTAATTATCGACAAATATCTTTGCAAAACCAAAGACTTAGCCTTAAAGAGTAATAAATGTAAAAATAATACTAGAAATAAACTATGAGAATAAAAACTTGCTCTGATAATAACTGTACTTAGAACAAAATCATTTTTTGAAAAAATATCAAGTTGAATCAACTTTACAGCCAGTAGGAAGTTGTTTGACCTAACTAGTAATTGCCATAAAATGGGCCTTGAAACTTGCATAACCCATATAGATGTGTCTTTCTTCCAAGCAACTAAGATGAGTGAGATACTTACTTACCTTGCTTCATTTGCAGGGAAACAAAGTAAGTCATTCTTTCTGCTGACTTCTAGCTGAAGTTAGAGGTCTGAGGAAACAACAAGATACATATAAATGGAATAGGGATGGAATGGAAGGGAATTTTCCAAATCCTTTCCTATACAACCTAGCTATTCCATTTACCACAGTGTCATTTTAGTATTCCCAATAAAGCTTCTTTAACTTTGGGAAAAAAAAGAAGTATCATGTTGATTTTGCATAAACTACTTTGTATTCCTCCTTCGATTAATAATTTACATAATAATAATAACCATCCCTTTTGAGGACCTATTACATCTTCAAAATAGTTCATCAGTGTAAGTATTATTCGTGTTATCTCTATATTCCAATGAAGAAGACAGCAAGTCTGTTTGACCAGGCCTAAGACACATGACTTGTAAACAGTGAAACTAAAATTTAATCCTATGTCTGTGTGATTCTATTGCCTATTTTACCAAGGAAGACAAATAATTTTGTAAAGATCATCTGGTAATATTCAGTGTATTTTCTTTTCTTTAGTTTCTTAACTATATACCAGCTATCAAAAATTAGTTAAGGCAATTTATGTGTGCATTATAAACAATTTAAAGTTATTTTAATGTAGCACATTTTTTTAGACAATTTTGATAGACATTTTCTAGTATTAACTAAAAAAATTGGACGGGAAGTGCCTCACACCTTCAATCCCCAAACTTTTGGAGGTTGAAGAAGGAGGATTGATTAAGGCCAGGAGTTGAAGACAAGTCTGGGCAATATAGCAAGACCACATCTCTACAAAAAAGAAAAAGAAATTGGCCAAGTATGATGGCACGTGCCTGTAGTCCTAGCTATTTGGAAGACTGAGGCAGAAGGACTACTTGAGCCCAAGAGTTTGAGACTTTGGTGAGCCACGATCATGTCACTGCACTCCAGTCTGAGTGACAGAGTGAGATCTTTTATCTAAATAAATAAATAAATAAATAAGCATTTGCTAGTCCATAAGATTAGTGGTTGTCTAGTAATTTTTTAAAAATCTATGTGTCTATTCAGGGACTTTCTAAACTGCTCCTACAAGAATAGTAATATGGAACTATTACTATTCTACACTGAATAGTATACTGAAAAATGACAAAGAGCCCATGAGAAACATATCGTGCAAATGTGAAAATTAAGTTAACAAATTACCTCTTCCTTTTATAATAATGACATCAAATAATTATAGAATTCCCAAGGCCTTTTAAATGTTAAAACCTATTTTTCTTCGGACATATTTTTATAGTTTACTTCTATGATTGGATTTATTCTATATTATAATCAATAAAATGTACTCAATAAACTTAGCTAAGCTCTAGTATTTACCTGAAATCTATAACTATATATGCATATGATTTTATTTACTTATATACATGCAAGTAAGTATATAAAAATTCAATTTGCAAAGCACTCCTTTGTGGCAGTTATTATTGTTTTTCCCAATTCAGAGTTTTTATAGATACTGCTATTGCCTGAGAGTCCCTGTATTTCAATCTCTATCATTAAATAAACCTGTTACATTTGTTGTCTACCTAGATCAGATCAAATTGCAATCTCTTTGGATAATAATTCTGAAATTTTTATACTTGTTCCACTCCTTGTCAGTGCCCAACCAAGAAAAAAGGTTAGTTGGGATGAAACTGACTTTGCTTGACCTTGGCTACACATACTCCTTCTTCATAATGTATCAATATGCTTTGCTAAATAATTCAAACCTGCCAACCCAATCTTACAATAAGTTGTTTGCTTTAAAAAACTTGTAATCAAAGTATAGAGCCAAATATTAAATTGTCCCATAGTGATATATATATATATTAATGCATTTGGATAAAATTAATACTTATTGTGTCTCTGAATCTGTGCTTTTAAATATTTAAATACTTAAATTCAACTGTTCTCATCAAAAAAAAGATTATCAAAACCCACAAGTAGATGACTGCTTTTCCATACTAATGACATTGTGAATCTGAACAATGTTACATAAAGTTCCTGAATACATAACAATAGTAGAAAAAGGAAGGTGAATTCAGATGTTCTCTGGGAATTGCTAATACATCTATTTCCATTTTCTACCAAAGAATGTGGTAAGGTTATAATAAAAACATTGTTTTGACATCAAATATAATGGTTGGACAAAAGGATATAAAATTGTCTATGACTTTGAGAACTGCATTAAAATCCCAAAATGTCTACATCTATTACCGCTGAGTTTTTATCATATACTTATGAATATATTTCACTATAAAACTACCCAAAGCCCCTTCTTCAGTCTTTGAAAATATAAAACTTATTAACAGAAAAAAAAATCAAGAAAATGGAAAAACTGGAGGAACATTTATCAAAGAAAGTGACTTAGTTAGAAATAAGAAAAGGTTTGATAACTAAATATAGGTAGTTTGTTATACTATCGCCCTGGTGGCAGTTTAATTCTGAAGATAGCGGCATATTTTTATGCAGAT
This sequence comes from Tarsius wallacei, assembly GCA_963574415.1. Taxonomy (NCBI): domain Eukaryota; kingdom Metazoa; phylum Chordata; class Mammalia; order Primates; family Tarsiidae; genus Tarsius; species Tarsius wallacei. The sequence continues at coordinate 18,583 of CAUYQG010171500.1, read as the reverse complement.
CTCAATGAATTTTTGTTTAGAATAATTGTGAAAGATTTTTTTTAAATGATGTTTCTTACTTTGTATGCAGAATGTGTCATAACATTTTAGTAATAAATTAGGCATGAATTATCATACAACATAGGGAGGTGGACCAATAAATTCAGAGCTACTCAAGAGCTATTCTGATGATGGAAATATTCTAAAATCTTCACTATCAACCACAGTCACTTGCCAAATTCTGCTATTGAGCACTAGAAATGTGGCTAGTGCAGATGAGAAATTGAGTTTTTAATTGCATTAATTTAAAAGTAAATAGCCACACATGGCTAGTGCTACCGTATTGAACAGTGCAGATCATGTGCAAGATTTTCATTTCAATTATGAAAATGAGGAAATGCGGAGATAACTTTCCCAACAATATAGCAAAAATGGCAGAAATAACAGCAGACATTACATCTTATAATGACTTTGACGTCCTTTCTTTCTTTTCAAACAAATTCTTGAACCAGAACTTTTAGTAAGGATAGCAGTTTATTACAGGTTAATAATATACATAAAACATATACAAAAATTAACCAATGACCCAGGAGTAGGTGTACCGTGAATAATTTTTTAACACTATACTGCTTTGTGTGGCACAGTGTCATCAGGGTTTCATAAACAGAAGATTTCAAAAGAAAATTGAAAGGATTGAACTGATGTCTCCGTGTGTATCAGCACGCGCTTGACCATGTAAGATTCTAATTGAGATGAGCTGAAAATTATGTCATTAAAAAAAAAAACCCTCTTTATTGTAGCTTGTTATGGTTTGAACTATGGTGTCTCCTCCAAAATTCATATTGAAACTTATTCCCTTTTAAGAAAATATTAAGAGGTGTAGCCGTTGGGCAGTGAATAAGTTTCTGCACTCATGAATGGTGTTAGCACCCTCATGAAAGGGCCTGAGGCTGAAGGGTACACTCTCTTGCCCTTCCACTTTCTGCCATGTGAGGACACAGCAACAAGGAACCATCCTGTAAAAGCTGACAGTAACCCTTACCAGACACTACAGCCAGCACTTGATCTTGGGCTCCACAGTCTTCAAAACTATACAAAATAAATTTATGTTGTCTATAATTACCCAGTCTGTGATATTTTCTCATAGCAGTATAAAATGGATTAAGATATAGCTTTATTACAAGTATTTAACCTTATGCATAATATTTAACCAATAACAGATACACTGGCAAAAAAAGTCTACTGCATAACTTGATATATTTGGTATATATAAGATTCACATAGATAACTGTTAAAAATTCAGGGACTTATTGCAATTATAACTCTAACTTTAGCCAAGATTCAGTAAGCTACAAGCAGAAACTAGGAATAAACATTTTAACAGTTTCATAGGTAATTCAGATAGACTTTCAAAAAATTTGAAAATTCAGATTGAAGTTCGTAGTTCAGCCTTTATGTCACTTGAGTTTGAATCTTGCCTCAACTAACTGTCTCACCTGGGGCAATTTATGTAATGAGACTCACCAAACCTGTGCTTATCTATGTAAAATGTACATAAATTATGTGACAAAATTAGGTCAGCTAATAGAATCCTTGAGAGATTAAGTGAAAATCTATAGTGAATGTTCTTAGCGGAGGGTCTAACGTGATAGATGTTTGATGTATGTTAGCATGGTTGTTTTTAATTGTTTAATCAATATATAATTAGTATAAAACAAATCACACATTTAATGTATACAATTTGATAAGTTTGACATCATTATGTAGCACATTTTATGGCAGTAAATTAGAGAAAATATAGAATTCATCTTATTTTTTTCTCATGAATTATCATCCAAGAGTTGGCTGATGTCAAATGCCTTGAAAACTATTGTTTTATTATCTTGTTTTGATTTTTACTTGTTTAGGCGAAAGTAAATGGTCTCTCTCAATCTTGGACTGAAGTGGATACCTGATTGTTTTTAAATATTATTAACATATCTAATGTGTTTATATGGAAGAAATCTGCAAATCTAAACATACAACACCAAGAAAGAACCAGCCAGTATATCAGAACCTCTAGATACATTGAGGTGTCTTCATCTTCTTACCTTTTTTCCAGAAAACTAGACCTGTTACTTGTCTATCCATATATCTCTCTAAATCCTCATCGGTAGCACACACAACTGCATTTTACCTTTATTCTTTGTTAAAATTAACCCCTCTCCAAAAATTCCTGCTAACGTGTCAATACCATTATTTGTCTTTTGTATTTATAATCAAAGGCAGTTGTGTTTGCTGGAGAAAGTGACACAGCCAATTATTCAGGCAATGTAAGATATTTAAGAAATTAATTTGTTGAGATTTAATCTATGATTGGATCTAGGAAAAGTGAAGGGGAGAGACTAGAATTAATAACAGATTTAGTTTAAATGACTGATGATTATCAAGGTCATATAGCTATTCCAAATATGTTTTATGCTACACATAGGTGTATCAGATAAACATGTGTATCAAATAAGCTTGTGTTACACATAAGTAAATCAGAAAAACAAGCAAGTACATCACTATTTGGAGCCCTGTATTAGTGTATGTAAACTTGAGTGACTGTGGGTTCTAGAAGGAATAAAAAATATCTTAAATAGGTATAAGCAATTGGAGGGTTAGTCCATGTTTTTGTAACACTATATTACATTTCTGAGGATTTAATATATGTCCAGAACATTTTAAATGTTTTATATTACTTCTATCTTTTAAAAATCATAGCAATAACTTTATGACACAGTTATTATATTACCTCCATTTCATGGTTGAGAAAACAAACATTGAGTAGTTTGATTGGAATTGCATTAATCTGTAGATTGCTTTGGGTAATATGGACATCTTGAGGATATAGATTCTTCCAATTATATGTGTTGTCTTATGGGATGTTCTTCCAATTGTTTGTGTTGTCTTTGATTTCTTTGAGCAGTCTTTTGTAATTCTCATTGTAACGATCTTTCACATCATTGTTTAGATGAGTATCAAGGTGTTTCAGCTTTTGTATGTGGCTATTGTGAATGAAATTGTGCTTTTGATTTGGTTCTCAGCCTGCTTCTTGTTGGTGTATAGAAATGCACACATGAGCACAGGGCAGAAATAACAGACACTGGGTACTGCAAGGGAGGGAGAAGTAGTGGGGGAATAAAGAATACAAAACCACCCATTGAGTACCATGTCCACCTCTGGGGGCAAGAGGATGCCTTGTCGGAAACCTAAACCTTGCCTTCACTCAATATACTTACGTAACAAATCCTTACAGGTACCTCATGAAATTTTTTTTTTTAAATCTCTCTCTTATAATGAAAAGGTCATTTATCTTTTTGTTTGTTTAATTGAAGTTTATTTAATTTGATTATTTTATACAAATTTATTTGCAATAAAAGATTTCTAATTAATGCCAAGATAATGATGCCCTTTTAAAATTTCTTCCTGTAATTAAAACTCTCATTAGCCTCCATTAGTATCTGGAGCCATTTCCTGAATGATATTTTCCCAAATATTAGGTCCTTATTAATATTATTCCTCTGAACAGCATAACTTACTGGCTTTATTACAGACTTTGACATTGAATTTCTTTTGCTTTAGAGTATATTTTAATTCATTAATAGGCAACTTTTGTTTGTTTCTTTAACTGAAGTACAAACTTTTAGAAGGCACATTATGTATCTAAAATATCTTCATATTCCTTCAACAGATAATATATTTTATATACGTTGAAGAACATTGAACAGTTCGTTGATTAAATGGCAGACACATGTAAATATAATAGTAACTTTATGCAATTTGTTGGTGCTAGCTTCTACTTAAGAAATGTAAGCCGGGCTTGGTGGCTCAGCCTGTAATCCCTTGCCTGGGGAGGCTGAGGTGAGTGGATTGCCTGAGCCCGCGGGTTCGAGACCCGCCTGGGCAACCTGGCGAGACCTCATCTGTACAATAAATCAAAAATTAGCTGGGTGTGGTAGCGCGCGCCTGTAGTTCCAGCTACTTGGAAGGCTGAGGTGGAAGGATTGCCGGAGCCCAGGAGGTCGAGGCTGCAGTGACCGGGAGCGGCCACTGCACTCCAGTCTGGGCGACAGAGTGAGACTCCAACTCAAAAAAAAATAAATAAATAAAGAAATGTAGTATTGCTTCCATGCACAGCTATTAGAAAACTTGGAAATTTTGCTGATCTTAAGTACCTATTGCTGAAATAAAACATGTAATAATACTCCAAAGGTCAGCCAAATCTGTTATATTGTATTTGTCTGGACAGTTCTTTTAAAGTAAAACCGTACTGCTTCTTTCTTGGTTTTAAAAACACTATGCATACAATGACTACTATACAGCTATTAAACATGAAAAAATTATATTAACTGATATAGCTTCTAAGATATATTGTTAAGTGGAAAGGAGCAAGGCACAAAATAGCATCTACATATATTACCATACGTGTGAGAAAAAAAGGAAGTGAGAAAATACACGTGTGCATTTTCTGTGTGTTTTTTCTTAAGAGATACAAAAAAAAATTATTCAGAAACTAATGACATTGATTACCTAGAAGAGTGATTTAAACTGGGTGGAAGGGATGGGGGTTAAAATTTTCCTGCGGATATATCTTTCTAAAATTTTGGCATTTGGAACATTGTTAATATTGTACATTAACAAAAATAATAAAATAATACAATTAAGGAAGATGCAGAATAAAACCTAAAATGGAATTCAGGCAGAAACAAATAAACAACTAATATTCAAATAAATAATAAACTAAAGGTGAAAGCAAAGCAATAACAGAAACAACAAAAAGATAAAAATACTTAACTAATGAATGAACATAGTATTTTAACTATATACCCTAAGGGCACATTTTAAAATATATATATATTTGAAATTATTAAGCCTTAGTATGTTATTCTTCCACAGTAGTATAAGGCAATAATTCTTGAGCTCTTTTCTGTGTATTTATGAAAAAAAGGAACAGAATAAAGTGTATGGTTTAGACTGGAATTGTATGTACTAATACACACTAATTCTTTTAAGGTCATTAATAAAGATCTCTTAATAAATAATTTTTTTTCAATTTTTACACATATTAGATGTTCTACTTGCACATTGATTATTATTGTTTTTTTTTTCCTGATGGATTTCAACATTTTTCAGTGTTTAGCACAAAGTAATTATGTTATTGTTGCAGCTGAGAAACCAGAACTAAAATAGTAATTTAGGGGCCAGACATGGTGGCTCACACCTATAATCCCAGCATTTTGGGAGGCCTGAGGATGAAATCAGTCTGAGCAACTTGGTGGGACATCATCTCTACAATAAATCAAAAAATTAGCTGGGTGTGGTGGTTCCAGCTACTTGGAAGGCTGAGGTGGAAGGATTCCCCTGAGCCCAGCAGGTCGAGACTGCGGTAGCCGTGAGCATGCCACTGCACTTCAACCTGGGCAAGAGAGTGAGACTCCAACCACCACAAAAAAAAGTAATTCAGCGGCTTTGGTGAGTAATCTAAATGTTTAAACATTTATTTTATATACAAATTTAACATACGTTAATGTTTAACTCTCTTGCATACTGTATAGGAAAAAAAGTTTATACAAATGTAGATTTTTGTAAGAACAATTAAATGAGATTTCACAACCCACAACTTCCCAACTAATTTTCTATAAGAAGTGTGTGTGCGGAGAATCTGCCATCGTGAAGGCCTCTGTTAATTAAGCACAGTAGGGAACAGGGAGTTGGGGAGAACAACATTCCAAGACACGGGACCTGGTGAAAGTCCGTTTTGGCCCTCAGATATTCCACTTGAGGAAGTCTTTTTGCTGGAGATTGCATCACTTTTTTTTAAATTATAAAGATGTGGGTTACAATTCGGGGTTAGGTATACAAACATGGATTATGCAAGTACTCTTGTTGATGAGGTATGTCCCTCCCTCCCCTAGCAGTTTCCCTCAACTGCCAATCCCACCCTGCCTCCCCTGACAGTTTCCCATTACTACCAAATGCTTTCTTATAGTATTATAATTGTTCAAGTTCCGCTTATGAGTGAGAACATATGAAACTCTGTTCTTTGTTTCTGTGATAAATCACTGAGTATGGTCAACTCCAAATCCATCCAAGTTGCTGCGAAGTCCATATATTTGTACTTCTTTATGGCTGCATAATATTTAATTGTGTATAGATTGCATCACTTTTAAAGTTGCTGGATTGAAAAATATCAGTGGTTTTCGAACTCTGTTATTTGGAATCAAAACAATTCTACAGATAAGCATGAAGAACCCCTTTAGGAGTAGGAATTTACGTATGTAGAACAAATAATCTGAGTGACTCCAGGTCCCTTGTGTGGAAACTAGAAGAGTGATTTAAACTGGGTGGAAGAGATGGGGTGGGGGGTGGTGATATTACCCTGCAGCTATGTCTAAAGTTTTGGCCTTTGGAAAATAGTTAATATTGTACATACACAAAAATAATAAAATAAAAATCAAGGAAGATGCAGAATAAAACTTAAAATGGAATTCAGGCAGAAACAAATAAATCTAACTAATTTTCAAATAAATAATTAACTTTATATATGTATGTACGTATTTGTATTTATTTATTTCACTTCATATATTAGGCATCCACATACTATTTTATTTTAAGTAAAGCATGTCAGTGATAATATAATTCCTGAATTATTACTTAACTATGTGATTTCTAAGAATACTTTGAATTCTATTGGTTTTATATCAACTACTCATCTACCAACCTATCACATATCACTAGTCCAATGAGATATATACAAATAGAATACGTTAGAGGCACCGTAATGTCACATGTATTTCATTCTAGCAGATAAAACAAGAGTTTGTGGAAGATGTGTCATTGAACTGGACCATGATGGATCTATACGATTTCAACAAGGTGTAAAAGTCATTTCGGAATAAGGGAACGGCATACAATAAATAAAATAGGCAGAGTCATCCAAATCCCTTAATTTATTGAAAATTAAGGATGTAAGAGAATTAAAGGGCATATAATGTTAGGAAAAAAATTGCTTAAAACCCGATGGTAGAAAAGGTTGAGTGTGCCTCGCTTAGGGGTTTTAATTTTATTTTAAAGAAATTTTCTACTTAAATGAAATTTATCACTAGAAAATACATAATCAAATGATTGCTTCTGAGAAGTGGCTCAGCAAAGAAACTGCAGTATTCTTAATGGGCAGAAATAAGAAAGAGAGTCAAAAGTGACAGATGAAATCATAGAATTAGATGAAAGTGCCAAATAAGAGTCTGGAGAGAATAGCAAGTCAGGTACAAAGGAATACAGCAGATCAAAGACAAAGATGCAAGCAATCAGCATGGTTAGACAGTGGCAACAAAAGTCAGGCCACTTTCACCCCAAAGAAAATCCCTAGAGAATGGAAAAGCCCAAAGTATTCTGAAAGGCTTTTATTTTTTCACCGGTACCTCCCTGGCACTTATCACATAAGTACTGAAGTTCATGAGATAAGATTAAATATGCATTCCCCAAAGGACCCAAAGAGTGGAGAGATCCTCTGGATTTTTTTTACCAACTCCCCACTTCCAACCAGAACACCAAAGAAACTGCTATGATTTTCAGTCCTTCCTGGGGCCTATGTATATCCCAAGTGAAAATACGATTGTGTTGCTGTCAGTCCTGCCAGGCAATTGTGACTTGTTGCAAAGATTTTCAAATGTCAACATCAGTGCTGCACATGGGTCAGTGAATCCAGTTGGACCTGGGACCACTGGGAATCTCCTGGACACTAGCAGTCCAGCATCCCCCAAAATCTATTTCTTAAGGAGCTTTTATTTTCATTTTTGGCTCTCCTTAGTTATATGAAAATCTGTAGCTCCAATGTGACATATGCATATGAGTTTATGTGTGTGAATGTGTGTGGGAGATCATAGAAAGAATACAAATTTAGTTAAACTCATTTTCTGAATGTTTCAAGGAATTGGTATTTTAGGAGTCTGGTATAAAGAAAAATGAGTCCTTTCACTTCCAGGTCAGTAGTTTGAATTCAGCTCAGCTCTGAATTAACTCTAAGTATGAAATATGTGTTGCTTAGGTTGGTTCCAGAATAAAAATAGAATGTCTGCCCATTCAGACCTGAAAGCCATCCATATTCTTTGCAAATCAACAGCACAAGATCCCTGACAAGTGAGAATAAACACAACAAGAAGTATTAAGGCAGCTTAATATAGCCTTTTACTTTAGCAATATGTAAATACTCTAAATCATTCCAAGACTATTCTTTTCCAAAATACAAAATAAATAAACAGATCCTATTTTGCCACACACTGAATGAGTCAATGCCTTACTAAGATTATAATTTTAGAGCAAGACCTTATTTAGGCTATAACACTGTGCTTGTAAGTCGGAAGTGTCCTTTGGAGATGGGGGACATAGCCTAAAATTCCAATGCCTATTGTTTCACTTGACTTTCCCATAATTTTATTCCATGGTGGCATAATGCCTTGATTCAACATAGATGCTCCATTATATTTTTGTAATGGATGGATGGATGGATGGATGGATGGATGGATGGATGGATGCGTGGTCTGTGAGGTAAAAATATAAATAAATCCAGTTTATTTTATACTGCTTGAAAATGAACAAAAAGAACTTAAAAAGAGCACAGTCATCTTGAACACAGCTTGGAAAAGAAAGCACAGATGGAGGAAGATGGTACCATGCCCGTTCCCATTCTTCCTCCTCTAAAATGGCTGCACACGTTTTTTCTAGTTTCTGTATTAACTTTGAAAGCAATACCTCTTGTCGACTCATTTAACATCTTCTTTCTTTTTATTTTATCTCACTCCCCAACCCTTTATTTAAATGCCTGATTGCTCTTCTAAATCAGGTTAAATGTTTTCATGAACAGAAAAGGAATGTGGTTGCTTGATGAATGGTTATTAAAATTGATTGAATAGGTCAGTGATAATTATTATTTATTTATTCAAAAATTACTTAAGAGTTTAGGACATAACAAACATTCCTTTTTAGTGTTAGGGATACAGCAGTGATCAAAACAGGCAAAAATGTCTGCCTTAGCAGTAGATTCAAGAGATAATAAGCAATATAAATAAGTAAAATCTTGGAGACAGCCTGGAAGAGTTTGTGTTGACAGGGGGATTGAGAAGAAATTATTGCAATTTTATATTTTAAAAAATCAAGAGGGGTCTCAGTGATAATGTGACATTTCAATCAAGACTAGAAAAAAGTAAGGAAGTAAGCAATGAGATATCTACAAGATAATTTTAGGGAAAGTGTGTACAAGAAAGTGTAAGAAGATTAGTATAGCTGGGACAAAGTGTGAGGAGGATATAGTATGTTATAAGATAATTAGTTATTATATGTCAGGAAAATTAGCTTGCTGGTACTGGAGTGAGATGAGAAGCAGTTCAACCATATTAATCAAAGAGAAGATACAATCATGGGTGTTAATGAGGTTGAGAACTATGGTGGCAAAATTTTGTGGATTTCCTACCTCATTGCTTCTAGTTTCTCATTCCAATAGGAAGGAAGGCCTCAACTGAGATTGAGAGTGGGAGGATAAGGGAACAAAATTTGAGTATACTGATAGTGTAAATGGAATAACCTGCCAGGTGGATGAGAGAGAAGATGAACAAGAGAAATACGGTATTAAGGTCCTAGTTGAGGTTAATGGATATGAGTTTATTGTTAATCCACTGACATGGTTTTATTTTTTCCTGCATCCATGTTTGGTTACCAGGTGTATTAGTTTCCTATTGCTGCTGTAACAAGTTACCACATACTTAGTAATGTAAAAAGATGTAAATTTATCTTAAACCTATGGATCTCAGAAGTCCAAAATGGGTGTTGATAGGTTACAAGATGGAATATCACACAGTCATAAAGAAGGACAAAATTATGAACTTCACAGCAACTTGGATGGACTTAGAGGCTATAATACTGAGTGATCTATCACAAAAACAAAGAACTGAGTATTACATGTTCTCACTCATAAGTGGACCTTGAACAACTATCATAACACTATAAGAAAGGGACTGGCAGTAGTTGGGAACTGCCAGGGGAGGGTGGGGGTGGGATTAGCAGTTGTGGAAAACTGCCGGGAGGTGGGGGATACCACATCAACAAGGGTAGCTGCATAACGCACATTTGTATATCCAACCCTGATTTGTACCCCACGTATTTAAAATAAAATTTTTTTAAAAATAAGATTCAGCAATAAAAACAAAAACCTTCTACTTAAAAAGGCATCAGAATGTAAGAAAGTCCAAGATTCAAAGGAAGAAGGAAATCAAGATTGACAAGTCACCTCATCGATAAGGGTACCTGCATGGTGAATATTTGTATACCTAGTCCTGAACTGAACCCCACAATTTTAAATAAAAATTTAAAGAGAGAGAAAAAAAAGATGTCATCAGGACTGTGTTCTTTCTGGAGACTGTAGGTGAGAATCCTTTTGCTCTTTTTTTCCTGACTTCTAGACATATTCCTTGGTCCGTACTCTCCTCATCCATCTTCAAAACCAACTCCTTTGGGCTTAATTCTCCTTATGTTGTTTTCTCTCTGGTTCTCTTCCAACTTTCTTTTTCACTTTTAAGGACTTTTAATGACATTGGGCTTCCCTGGATAATTTTCCCAAATTAAGGATTGCTGATTCCCAATATTAAGTCCATCTGCAAACTTAAATATGCTTTGCAATGTACACTAGCCTACTTGCAGGTTCCAGAGATTAGGGTGTGCACATGTTTTGGGATCCATTATTCTGCCTACTATACCATGATACAGACAAGAAGTAGAATGTAATCAAGTTGTGGTTTTGCCAAGGGATGACACATTGTAAAGTGAGAGGAGGAAGACTCTGTGAAGGTGTGCCCAGATGAGTTCTGACGATTTATCATGAAATTTTGGCTGAATAAGAAAGATAATGGGCATATAATAGGCTTGAGAAACTTTGGGAAGGAACGTCCATAAATTAATGGAATTAGAGCTACAGAGAATGGGCAAGAAAGATAGGAGATGCAGAGCAGAAGGTGAAATGTTTGAAACTGAGTTGAAGGAGAGGTTGCAGATATTGGTACTGACAGGACTCGGGATGTAACTATGGGGTTGAGTCACTGATGGACAGAAGACCAACACCTGAAAGTTCAGGTAAGCAGAAAGATGAGCTATGTGGATATTCAAATAATCAAAAATTATGACACATCATGTAAGAATTCACTGAGATACATGCCAGCAAGAAAAAAATATCCCTTCTTTTCCCCAAATTTGTAAACAATTGGCATAATTTGGGCACATAGTGGGTTTTAAGTAAATATTTGTAGAATGAATTTTATAACAATAAATTGTAAATGTAGAGTTATACCAGATACAAAAGCTGGGGAGACCAACTAACCAGTGTTTTTTTTTCTAAGACTAAGCCCTATTATATGCTGCGTGAAAATTGGTGTCTGTGTGTGCATGTGCGCGTGTGTGAGACTGTTATTTACTTATTCCACAATAAGCTACAACATTCTAAACTAGCAATACCACATGGAGGTTATACATATATTCTAAATCTTTCTGATATGAAATCTAGTTTAGGCAGCTGTAACTCATAATTGCACTGATTCTGTGATCAAATAAACAGCTATGATGATTTGAAGCAATATATATACAATTAAAAGTTAAGATTAATCAAAGGAGAGTATATTAATTTTCATTTACTATGATCCGAATTGTGTTTCTACCCAAATTCATAAGTTTCAAGCCCTAACTCCCTAATTCTGAGACACGTTGAATATTCTCATGAACAGAAAAGGAGTGTGGTTGCCTGATAAATGTTTATTACAATTGATTGAATAGGTCAGTGATGGCAATTGGAGACGGATCTTTGGGAGTTAGTTAGGTGTTAAGGAACTCATGAGGGTGAATCCCTGATGATGACATTAGTTCCTTTCTAAGATGAGACACTGAAGAGTTTTCTTCTCTCTGGCCCCACCATGTGAGGACAGTCTGCAGGGAAGAGAGCTCTTCTTGCGGAGGTGAATCTTGGATTTCCCAGTCCTTACCACAGTGAGAAGTAAATTCCTGTTGTTTAGCCAGCAGGTGTGGTATGTTGTTATGACATCCTGGGCTGACTGAATTACGGCTCAAAGAGAAACTAGAGAAATATCTTTTTTTTTTTTTGAATGGGAGTCTCACTCTGTCTCCCAGGCTGGAGAGCAGTGGCATGCTCATGGCCACCCCAGTGTCGACCTGCTGAGCTCTGATGATCCTTCTGCCTCAGCATTCCAAGTAGCCGGAACTACAGGTGTGCGCTGCCATGACAGGAAAAATTTTGATTTATTATAGAGACAAGGTCTTGACAAGTTGCCCAGGCTGACCTCAAACCCGTGGACTCAGGCAATCCACTCACCTCAGCCTCCCAAAGTGCTGAGATTACAGGCTGAGCCACTGAGCCCGGCTGAGAAATACTTAAACCAAGGATTTATGTAATCAACTTTAACTTATTTCAAATCATGTTTATGTTGCTTTTTATATTGTATAAAATGGGCACGTTCTGTAGCAGATGATCAGTAAAATCATTTTTGCCATGATCTTGTATTTCGTGTAGTGTGTAGTATTTAACATTTGCATTGTAAATTTACAGCAGAACCTTCAAAGTTTTATTTTGATGATTTGAATAAATGTGATATTTAAAGAACTCAGAACAGTGTTAAACAGAGTTATTTCTCAGTAGGTCTCAAGCAAGACATAAATTGTACAGATATGCTTCTTAACACATGTAAATTTAAGTATCTGTTGTTGGTTTTTAAAATTAATAAGTAGTTGAATCTGCAAGCTATTTTTTGATTATTTCCATTTCATCCAGTTACTAAACATCAGAGGCATAAAAAGCAGTGATCAATTTCAGAAAAATATTATAAGACAATAAAAAAATTCAAATCTTCACATCTGAAGTAAAAAAAAATGAACAAAACACAGAAATGTGAAGGATAGCTGAATTATCATTGTTAAAATGACAGCTTGATAAAATTGTCATTTAAATGACTAAGACCCTCTGTCAGATTTAAGTAACCTCCAATGAATATGAAGAGGTCCGCAAAAATAATTTCTCACTATAGTAAGATTATCACAGCCAGACACCATAATAAGGCAGTTGCAAAGAGATGAAGATAAGGATTATGTTTTTTGCTTGCAGTAAGGCACTGAGGTCAAGAAAGACATTTGAAAGGACTTGTAAATTGCAGATTAAGATTAAACTTCTTATCAGGTTTTCTCTGATGAATCCTTTGCCATCAGCTTTCAAGTACTACTGCGTTTAGAGTCTTTGGTAAAAAAATGTTATATATATATATAATATATACATATATACATGTATATGATGTAGCTACTTATTGCCACCGAAAATATTGGAGGAAAATGCACGGCAATCATTGATTCTAGCTTTATCATTGTGAGAAATAGACTTTCACTATTGATCACTATACACAGTTTACCCTTGAACAACTAGAAGGTTACAGGCACCAATTTGTATATAACTGTTGACTCTCCAGACATTTAACTACTAATAACCTACTATTGACCAGAAGCCTACAGATAATATAGTTGATTAACACGTTTTGTATGTTATATGTATTACATACTATCTATATATATAATATATATATATATATCTATATATTTTTTTTGAGTAGGGTGTCATTCTGTCACCCAGTCTGGGGTTCAGTGGCATGATCACAGCTCAATGTGGCCTCCAGTTCCTGAGCTCTTGCATCAGGCTCCCAAGTAGCTGGGAATACAGGCACATGCCACCACACCCAGCTAGATTTTTTTGTTGTGGTTGTTAAAATGAGGTCTCTATGTTGCCCTGGGTTCAAGTGAGCCTGCAGCCTCCACCTCTCAAAGTGCTGGGATTACAGGCATGAGAATATACAGGTGTAAGGATATTGTATCCTCACGATAAAGTAAGTTGGAGAAAAGAAGGATTTTTTAATCATAAGGAGAAAACAAATTTACTATTCATTAAATAGAAGCTGATCATCACAGTGGTCTTCATCCTCATTGTCTTTGCATGGAGTAGGTTGAGAGAGAAGAAAAGGAGAGGTTGGTCCTGCTGTCTCAGGGGTGGCAGAGGCAGATAAAGTAGAGGAGCTAGATAGAGAAACGGGAGAGATTTATTTTTTAAATGTAAAAAAAAATTATGCACTTTTAACGTTAATTTGAACCATTGTTTACCTTAAATTTATGCCTATTTTAAAAAGATGTGTGATCCTGAAAAACCTTTCATATGGAATTCAGAGTAAATGGATCTAATTTCTCACTCTACCAGCACATAGTTCTAAATCACGTCACATAATTATAGAGATATCAGTTTACTAAATCATAAAATGAAGACAATAAATTAGAATTCTATGAGATTTAAAAAATATGACCATTGGATGATAAATTGTACATTTCAGTGAAAATGTTAGGAAAAACTATCATTATAGCTATCTCGGAGTCAATACAATCATTATCATATAAAAGTCCCTAGAAGCTCTTAATAGAATTGCTATTTACAATTGCTTAATCCAGAAACTTCTATTTGGATCCTCAGAATAAACACTGGGAGATAATGATTTAGAATAAGTTTGTAATATTTGAAATGAATAAGCAAATATACACCATCTATGTTCTTGTGGCATTATTATTCCTTTTTATTTCCAGTTTCCCCTATTACTATTTTACCTGCCCCACCCCCATGCCTGCTTCAATCCTTCTGATTTTAATAATAATAGAACCTCTCTCATCTTAAATTTTATCTGTGCACATAGCCACTCCACTAAAGAAAATGCTTTCTTTTGCCCAGAAAAATGCATATTCTGAGGTAGTACTCTAGTTACAAGCTAAATGAATGAATGGATGGATGGATGCTTAAAAAACAAAACAGACAAATAAAAACACATGAGACTCTTGGGAGAGAGACAAAAGACTTTATTATTAAAACCAATATCAGTATCCATATATATTAGTTTTCCAGGACATTCATAACAAAGCTTCACAGACTGAGTGGCTTAAACAACAGAAGTTAATTTTCTCACAGGCTCAGAGGCTATAAGTCCAAGATCAAGGTATAATCAAGATTGATTTCTCCTGATGTTTCTCTCCTTGGCTTACAGATGACTATCTTCTCCTTGTTTCTTCACATGGACTTTTCTTTTTGAGTGACTATGCCCTAATCTTTTCTTATAAGGGTACATCATATTGGGTTAGAATCCACCTTAGTGACTTGATTTTAACTTAATTACCTCTTTAAATAGCCTATCTATCACAGAAACAAAGAACTGAGTACCACATATTCTCACTCATAAGTGCAGCCTGAACATTTACCATAATACTATAAGAAAGGGATTGGCAGTGGCAGGACACCGCCAGGAGAGGAAGGAGGGGAGCATAATATCAATAAGGGTAACTGATCTCAAACCAGGCAAAGTGGGGATCAAAGGGAGACCCAAGTTTTACCTGTGCAATGACCACTTGTATATCCATATCTTTAAAATACAAAAATTAGAATATAAATAAATAAATAGCCTATCTACAAATACAGTACTGATACTGGGGTTTATACACTGACATGAATTTTAGGGGAACACAAGTCAGTCTATAACACCAGAGTATAAGAATATTTTTCTCCAGTTCACCAAGGCCCAATTGTCACGAGAAGATAGGAGGAGAGAAAAATGTTATCTGTTCACAAAATGAGTTGTGTTACACAGAAATAAACTTAACCTTATAGAGGTTTTTATAAAGGAAAATAAGCATATTTGCCCTTTGTTCTGGAGGGAGATACTATCTTCTGAGAATGATTGTGAAACAAATAGTCTTAAAACTTAGCCCTAAAAAAAGCAGTCAATGGCATGCACTGCTTGCAAGATGTGCAGAAACTTGAAAGAGTCAAGGATATTGTTGTATATTTCAACAATATACAACAATTGTTTCTAGACCTTTTTGGCTTCTGGCTAATGTTCCAATGAGTACATCATTCCATCAACTTGACAGAAGCAGAGAACAAATTCCTTACATCTCTCTCATTTGGAACTTTCTTAAACTACTGTCCATAGGTATCAGATTACAAATGGTCCCGAAAGCTGATATCATGACAGAGATGAGTTTTGATGGCTAGAATGAAGAGGTCTGTGCCATTTGATAATCTGAAATAGCAATACCCCTAACCTGAAAAAAAATAGCAACAGCTCTATGGCATCTTTGACAACCACAAAATTGGAAATACCTGATGCTTGTTAACAGCTGCAATTTGTTTTCACCCTTTGCAAGCACAAATAGAGGTGTTTTTAATCTGCCTCTTTGTAGTTTTCTAAGTGACAGATTAAACTGCTAGGCCATTGGCAACAGTCCAAGAATCAGTAAAACTATAGCACTTCATCCAGGAGAATCTGGGCTGGAACCATGAGGATGTCCTTGAATTATATCCCCTGAGTACCTTGCTGATTTTGGTTGTATGTAGTTGGCACTGAGATGAATAGCAACAGCAATCTAGTGGGCATCCTCCGGTTTTAACTTAGCCAAATGGTCTGTGAAATAGACCCACGCATTTAAGAACACCTCTCTGAATAGAGGGCTCACTGAGCCAGCAGCTCACTTTTTCATGCAAAACCGGGTTGCCAAGAACCCAGCCAAGCTTCTTTTTCCATTTGACAAGTGAGTCTTATGGAATCCTTCCCACCCTGTTAATCATTATGCTAATCATTGGGTTAATCACTGACTCACCAAAAACTAGAATATCAGGATAGAGAGTCACAAGACCTCCATGGGCAGCAAGTTTTGAGAAGAAAAGTTAATAGTTGCTTTTCAATATGGATGTGCCAAGTATTTATCAGGAAAGTCAGGCAACAAAAACACCAAGCATGCCTCTGGGAGCTACTGAAACTTTTTTACATGTGGCTCTTCCTCATGATGAGAATCTTTTCTGTCACTTATAGGACTGGAAGTACAAACATAAAACACACAATTCCTAGTATCCTTTCAGGCGTGGAGGCCACAGAGTAGGGCATTTAGTCAGCCCTGTTTACAGGCCCCACCAGCAAGGTAACATTAAATTTCCTTCCTGATTAACACTCATTTGGTTACCTGTATCAACAAAGCCATAAAGTCTGAATTTCCTCCCATCCTCGAAGTTTCCCAGCATATTTAGATAGATGTAGATGACTTTCAGTCCTCCTGGGGACAGGAGGACTTCAGCCACAGTCCTGATCATCTTTTTCTTTAAAGTAACCGAATTGCAGTAGACAAGGAGGGAACAATTAGAGCTGGAAGGAGAGGAAAGAATAGTAAGCAGAGTCCTGTGGTACAGCTTGTGGGCCAACACATGAACTTAACAAAATTTTCACAAGGTCCCATGGCTGACGCCATCCTCTTAGGTCTTAGAGACCTCTGGACTCAGCAACCACAGTCACATGACTTTCTGGCTGGGGCCATAGAGTTTTCACCCTTTTGAAGAAGCAAATTTGACTCAATCAGATGAAGCTCAATTTCCAGGGAGTCCATCTTAATTCAAGCTATTTCCTAATATTTACATAAAACTTGGGTTTGTTCGGTTTTAACATAGGACGAAGAAGTTTTCCAGGGCAATGGGGTGGACAGTAAGAGTGTAGCCAGGTGTTTTTTGTCACTTTCTCATTCTCCAGTGGGTCACTCTCATCAATATTATCTCCCAATGGAGAGCAGTAGGAGCCCACAATTAGTCAATGCCAAATCTATAAGTATCCATGGAAGTTTTTGTTTCTTGGAAAATTCTTCACAAGAGGATGAATGCTTCCTTAAAGAAGCCAAAACTATTTTTTTAAATGGCTGGGAATTTTACTGTCATCTTTAAATGAATCAAAGATTGACAGTATAGACTACAGGAGCCATTGAGCCATCAAATGGTATAGCTATTGCTAGTCTTTCTTTTTATTTTGTTTTTTAATTGACAAAGAATAATTGTCTATATTCATGGGGTACATAGTGGTATTTCTATACACATAATATACAGTGATAAAATGAAGGTAGTATATTCATCATCTCAAACATTAATTATTTCTTTTTTATTGGGAATGTTCAATATCTTACTCCTAATTATTGGAAACTATATATTACTGTTAACTATAATCATCCTACTGGGGTATAGAACATGGGAACTTTTTTTTTCTTTAAAAATATTACCCCAGACGGGCGTGGTGGCTCAAGCCTGTAATCCTAGCACTTTGGGTGGTGGAGGTGAGAGGATTGTCTGAGCTCAGGAGTTGGAAGACCAGCCTGAGCAACATGGCAAGACCTCGTCTCTACAATAAATCAAAAATTAGCTGGGCATGGTAGCACGTAGCTGTAGTTCTGGCTACTTGGAAGGCTGAGGAGGCAGGATCACCTGAGCCCAGCAGGTCGAGGCTGTGCTGGATAGTTACAGAGGGATTTTAAAGATGCTGCCCAAATGGTGATCTGGCTATTCTTATATCTTCTGTGGATAGGAGGACTTCCTGGGTCATCTGGTGACTAGTTTCAAGTTCCGTACATTGCCAGACGAGTACTGACCTTTGTCCTGAGTGGGCAGAACTACAGCTCCGTGCTACCAGGCCCAGCTAATTTTTGG
>CAUYQG010171499.1:0-23504 GCA_963574415.1 Tarsius wallacei | reverse complement strand
TATAGTTGAAATAAGAAAAACATTGCTTTTAAAATATTTATATACTTGGAAAGTTTTTATGTGTTTGCAATTGTATTTTTACCTTTGTGAAATACTTACTCTTACTGGCATTTTTCTTGTCTAATTACATACTGGTGATTGAGACGAGGTTGTGTTAATGATGAGAGAACAGATTTATGAATGGAAATATCCAAGTCTTAGCTCTATCATTTAAATAACTGTATAATGTTGGTCAGAGCACTTAATTGTTTAGACTATCTTCTAGTGTGTGAAGAGGAAAAAGCCACTTTTACCTCATCAATCAGAGACTAAGCTTAAAAACTGTACATTTTTAATATAAAAATATCTTTTAGAATTATATTATATCCATTATTTTAAAATGATTTTAAACTTATATTTTGCTTGTGTTTTAATTTAAATTTATATTAAAATAAACAAAAGTCATATTAAAATATATGAAAAGTATAAGGTAAAGCCCACTGATAATTACATAGGTTATAGAATTTGGAAATCCATGCTGTATAATACACAGCTGACTTACACACTAAGGAGTAATGTCTTCTAACCATACTTCTTGAAGGCTCAGTGACTCACAGTGTCCACCAGAAGCTTCCAGTGCACAATAGACTCTACTATTGTAGATGACAAGGTAGATTCTAATGTACATTGGTGTGTAAATGCTTGGAGAATTCTATTGGACACAATCTTGTTTAATATTATTTAATTTAGCATTGTCTAATCTGTGACTAGTATACCTCATTAGCATCTCCTGGCTCTATAGTTCCAAAGAACTGGTCAGTCCACAAGTGAAAACAGAAAAGGCATGAAGGCATGACTCCACATGTGTGCAGTGGAGTAGAGGGAAGATATTTCTTGAAAGTGGAGATTACTTAGTTACTTTGCCAGAAGTTAAATTTGGTAAAAAATCATAGAAGAAGAAGTCTTGACTGGCCAGGACATCAGACATTAACTCATGACCTTAGAGGGAAGGTACCAGTGAGAAGATGCAATGAACAAAACCACAATTCTACATACAGTCCTTGATGTTGCCAAGTTCTATATATTCTAATTTCTAGCACTGCCTGCTAGATCTTTATCTAATAATCTCCAGGACGTGTTATTTTTGAGAGTTTAACCATATAGATGTCTTCTTACTCCCAAATGCAAGTTACACCTTCCATTATATCCCTCCCAATAAATTCATAAGCACAATCTATTTTTATTTTTATAGGTTTGTTTGTGTCTGATGTATTTGATAGTTCCAGGAAAAGAAATAAATTCTGGTTGTTTTCAAATCTATGAACTTTCCTATAAATGTTCCCTTGAGCACCAACTTTATTTATACTCTTAAAAAAAAAGGCCAAAGTCTCAGTTGCTTATTTGAGTCTGGAGATGTACCATTTAAAAAAATGTATGCTGTTTTGGGGAAAGGGTAGACTGGATAGCATTGAGTGTAAATAAATTAACTGGGCTTGGTGATTTCTGGGAAACAGACCACTGGAATTTTCTATGAAGCAACAAACTAGATCCAACATTTATTATATCAGAATGAACAAATATTGGAATTTTACTTTTAATTTCTTAGTGATTTGAAGGTGAGAATGGAAAATCACTTTTAATCAATATTTTATAGACACCACATTTTTTCATCATGACATTTCTTTCGGATCCTCCTCTATAAGGGTAGATGTGAGCCATCTACCAGAAGCCAATCAACAAGTTCAAGTACCCCTACATGGATACTAGTGTCAAGTATGGTTCCGGAGTCTTCAACGAACAGAGACTCCTGCCCTAGGGAGTTTACACACTAATTAAGCAGTCAGGTATGCTGGTATGCTTCTGAGAGTTTGTGGCTAGGTCAGAGCATCTGAATTTAAGTCAAGGATCTGCTTGCCCAAGTGTGGGACCTGGGGTGATTTATTTGCCTTTCTGAACCTCAGCTTCCCTATTCGTAAAATGGGAATAATTGCTCATATCTCACTGGATTGCTGAGAGGGTCGGGAGGAAAATTAAGTATCTACAGTGTCTCTGACACATATAATTGATCTGGGAAATAATTCTCAGTTTTGAAGTATGGTCACTTTCTATAAATATCTGTGCCTTCTTTGGGCCAGTAGGTAAATTTCTTCACTCCCAACAAGGTAGAGCAGAAGAATGGGGCTCAGATCTGTCCACTGGAGGTAGGAGGTGGGATTTAGGTTGAAGGAGTGGTTCCTGGAAAGATCTGGGGTCACTGGAAGGTACTGGGGGAAGCCGTCAGATAAAGGTGTGGGGGAATTTGCCATAGAAGCTGAGAAAGGCAGAGCGGCAGGGGTCCAGTGAAGAGGTGTCTGACTTCAAAAAAATCACACTCACAAGTTTCTCTAAGGGTGACAAGGACTATTATTGTGCTGGGTACTGAACATTTTTCCCTTGGGGGAGGACAGATTCATACAACAGCAGATTTACCAAGCAGCTTATCAATTCTCAAACCTGGAGAACTGCCCCTGTGAAGACCCCTTCCAAGACCCTGTGAAGGACCATAGTAATGAGTACATGGATGTACATGACTTTGCACATTTTTCAAAAATAATACATTTTAAATGCATTTGGTTACAGACATTGTCTCATTCACCCTGGGGCCCTTCCTGCACACTTCCAGAATGTCAGTTGCATCTGGTAGGACTTTGGACATTTGGGATCTAAGTAGAAGAGGTGGGAAATACTTATAAACTGTATTAGTGGGATAGATTTGTGTGGTCCCCAGTCATCTCCACATACAATTAGGTTACTTCTAGTTGTCCAAAGTAGAAATGGCTTTTCTGAATCAATTTAGTGTCCTTATAATCTCTTACCATGTGGACCCAAATATCAAGGCTGAATGTCACACTGTGATACAAGCATTTCAGGTCATTTAACCTATGGAGTGCTCATTTTGTGAATAATGATAGCATAGAGATGAATGGACAGGATGTGAGAGCTACCCTCAAGAAGACTTTGGCCCACAGTAACAAATCTCTGTGGGAGCTTCCACCTATGCAGCAGGGGCATGAGACCAGCCACTTCCGGACCTCAGAGGCCCTGCATTCCCCCGGCAGCAATCCCTAGGAGCTGGGTTTCAGGGTGCCTCCCACCTTCAGTATGTGGATTTTCTCACATTTTTCTTCTCTTCTTCTTTCTCCCAGATGGCATCAATGGTCCTCAAAACCCATCGTTGCCAACTTGTACTCAAGGACTGAAGAGTGGATTGTCTTCAAACAAAAGACATACCCCATTCAACACACACACACCATCTGAGGAGGCAGAAGGAGGTCACAGCCTCACTCTTGGGGAATTAGGCCCAAAGATGAGCAGGCACAGCTTCCCCTGAGTCAATGACTCTTCCAGTGAAGGAGAAAGCAGGCTGTATAGGGATGTCGACCAAGTCACAGTCATGCCACTGTGAGCCTGCAGAGATGGGAATTGGGTGGGGGGAGGGGGAAGCAGTCCAGGATGGTGAGGGTCCCGTTTGAGATGCCTGCACTGTGTCTTCTGAAGGAAAACCCTATTTGCCCTCACACTGAACTGGCTATGAGTGTCCTTCATCCCTCGAAGCACCCAGTCAACCTCACCTGCCTTTGAACATGCAAGTTCTACCTGTAAGTCTGCCCCCCATCCTTTTTTGCCCAATCAAATTCTCCTCACATTTTCAGGATTTAGTAGAAATGATGTTTCCTTCAGGATGGACCCAATTAGGAAGCACAGCAGTCTCTACTTCCCACATCACAAAACCACCATGCTAAGCTCCCTGGACACAAACCCCATGTCCATGTGCCTTGGGCTTTCCCCTCTTCCCCTAGCTCCTGTCTAATAAGGATCAGATCCAGCAAATGGGCAGGAAGCAGCATTTGAAGAGGAATGGCATGGAATGGTCAGATGTATGGATGAGACCCGGGTTGGGAGTGCTGGCCCCGTCTCCCTGGGCTCAGGGTCCTCTCCCAGGATGACTGAGAAACGGGATGCCTGCCAGCTGAACTGAAATTTTAACAGGCACACAGGCTCCTGTTTAGTCCTGGTAAGGAGCTGGCTGGTAGAAATGCCCTCCCCACCTCACATGTGTTTCTATTATGATTTTGACTTCTTTTAGCCCTTTCTTGACTCTGGCCTAATTCTGCTGTTTCAACCTCTCATTGTGGACTATTCTGGAGCACAGGACCATGAAGATCTGCAAATCTCAGGCCCAGCTTCAAAACCCACCAGGTCCTAAGGAAATGTAGACATTTGGTGTCTTAGAGGACCACAGCTGGGGACAGAGAGAGAAACTCCCTCACTGAACAGGCAGGGAAGGGGATGCCAGCTGAATTCACATGGTGAGGAGGTGACTGAAGAACAGGACCTGTATGAGTCAGCTAGGACTGCCACATCAAAGTGCCATGGAGCAGGTGACTTAAGCAACAGAAATGAATTCTGTCACAGTCCCAGAGGCTGAAAGTCCAAGATCACGGTGCAGGCAGGAATAGTTTCCCCTGAGACCTCTTTCCTTGGGTTGCAGATGGCCATCGTCTCCTTGTGTCCTCATGTGGTCTTTTCCTTGGGTCCTATACTCCTTTCTTATAATCCAATCCAGTCATATAGGATCTGTATCCACCCTATGTCCCTCATTTTACCTTAATTACCTCTTTAGATATCCTGTCTCCAAAAGCAGCCACATCCTGACAATCTAGGGGTTAGGATTTTAATATATAAACATTTGGGGAAATGCAATTCTGCCCTTAGCAATACCTCAGGTAAGTGGAGAGAGGGCCTGAGACATTATATGCACTCTACTAAAAACAAACAAAAAAAATAACTAAATGTAAAATTGTGCATTGTGTGAATATTTAAGCACAAACTTTTTTGCTTTTAAAAAAAAATTCCCTTTTTGGTCAAGTTGTAGCAACAAGGACCGGAGTTATCCTTTTGACTAAAAGAATTTTAAAAATGAACAAAATGCCTGAAACAATGACTATCAAGACATTGGCCATCAGGCAATGAAGGATAATGATGCCTTAAATGGGAAAATGACTGAGAGAAGCCCAGAGAAAGTTCCCAGGCCACAGGACAGGGTAGGGAGTCCAGATGCAGCCCAGACGTCTCCATGGTTAAGTGATGAAGCCAGAAACCAGGAGGCCCACATGACCACATGCATTAATCTGGGTCCCAGGGGAGGAAACCATGTTCAGAGGCAGCACAGGGAATCTTCAGAAGGCCTCTTTTCTTCAAGTGAGCACATATCTACACCATGTGTGTGAGAAATTATCCAGGCCAGGGAAGAGAAAGTCTCAAAGCTCAGAGGAAACGAATAGGGGAGGGTGACAATGGTTTGTTTAGCAACCAGTAGAATCAAATATTTTATAATCCACAGGATATTGGTTTCAGCATGCAAAAGCATGATCGGTGGGCCCAAATTAGTTCTACCCCATGTATTATCTCAGAGCTTTAAAGTAAGATCTGAAAGAATCATACTGTTTCCAATAACTGTGCTACATTTCAGAACAAAGGTAAAAAATCATTATAGCAACAAAACATGCCCAGGATCTAGTAGCCCCCAATGTAAGACTCACAATGCTTGTATCTGATACAAAATTACCAGATATATAAAGAAGCATTATAGACCTTAATGAAGAAATCGACACAGGAATAATCAACAGACAGCAAAATAATGGATAAAGAAATTAAGACAGTTATTACAATTATATTTCACATGTTTAACAATCTGGAGGAAAGTGTGAGTATGGTCAAATATAGACATGGACAGACAAGGAAGATTTTTAAAAGACACAAGTAAAACTTTTAGAGATGAGCAATATATTGAAAACGCACTGGATGGGATTAACAGTAGATTAGACACTACAGAATAAAAGGTTAGTAAAACAGAAGACAAAGCTATAGAAACTACAGAGGGGCTTAAGTGGGCTTTCACTGTAATATTTTTGGATGATAGCCTCATTGAGTCAACATTAGATGTCAAGAAGTACATATATTTTGAGACAGATATTCTTGAATTCCAGTGGTGGCTGTCACCTGCTGTCTGTGATCAGGGGTTCATTCCTTCACTCCTGTGGCCACCCCCTTACATTTTAGAATAAGGATAATAATGTCTCTGTCTTAGAGTTCTTTAGAAGATTTGAACTGTGAATGCTCTTTATAAATTGAAAATTCATGAAATGTTAGACCCTCATGATAATGAACTCAGAAGCCTGTGTTATGCTGTGAGGAAGAATGCACAGTTTGAAGTCATGTCCATCCACTTGTCAGCTGTGTGGTGAGTGCAAGTCAACTAGCCTTTTAGAGCCTCGATCCTGTCACCTGTACACTTTGCTTAAAGTGCTTATCTTAAAAACAGTCTAAGCTTTTTTTTTTTTTTTTTGAGTTAGAGTCTCACTCTGTCGCCCAGACCGGAGCGCAGTGGCCGCTCCCGGCCACCGCAGCCTCGACCTGCTGGGCTCCGGCGATCCTTCCACTCACCTCAGCCTCCCAAAGGCGCGGGATTACAGGCTGAGCCACGGAGCCCAGCTCAAGCGCTATTTTTAAAGGCTATTTTTTCAGATGTTTTGCACTCCCAGAAGAGGGTGGAGATAAGAGAGGAGAAAAGGAAGGGAGGGGAGGGAAAAGCATTATAGTCCCAGGTCCAAACTAGACTAAACAAAAATAGACTTGCCTTAATTTGCCTCAAGTCCCTGCCCTGTTACCCATAAGTAAATACAATAAATTAACTAAAGGAAAAAGTCAAAAGTGTCATCAAGGGAGTCCCACGCAACCAGGCATTAACGGGGTCAATTTCCTTGTGCAAAATCCTGTGACCCAAATAAACCATATTTGGAAAATTGTTGAGAAATTGCATGACTTTTCATTTCAAACTTTCTTTTTTTAATCCTATGATTACTTAAAATAGGTCAATTCTTTGACATTTATTAAAGATAATAGATTCCGGCATCCTTGGTAGACAGATGCACGTGACGACCCAAGGTTGGAACACACTGTCCTACAGCACGCTCTGTCCATGCTATGCTGGGCCAGTCCTTTATGGGAGTTCTGATATTTGAAATAGACAAAGCTCAGTATTTTTCACATTTCATCAACATTTTAATGCTGGCTTACACGTTGATTCACTCTTTATAACACAAAAAATATAATTTATTTTGGATGTAATTTTATTTGAAATTAAATGATTTGATAGTACTGTGACTACCAGCTCCAAAAAGCCTAGATTGGAGTCTCGACTGGAAGCTCACGTTCCAATTGCTACGGCTCGGTTTTGTCACCTGTAAAATGGGGAAAATTAAATACTTATTCCCAAGCCTGCTGTGAAAATTCAATGCTTTAATATTTTTTAAATGCCTAGAACAGAACCTAGGCTATAGTAAGTCCTATATGAATGTTTGTTACAAAAAAGTAAGTTGGAATAATTATTCAAATACTCTCCCAAATGACATGAATAAATATACAATTGTTACAAGATAGCTTTCTCATAAGTTAATTATGCAGGAAACTAATGTCCAAGATTTTCTACCCTCATTTAAAATAACACAAGTGATTTATTCATGGAAAAAGTCCTCATTGAAAACAGTCACGCACATAAAATGCCTAGGTAATTCACTTAAAAAGAAATGTGTGAAAACTGTCAATACAAATATAGTCTTGTTCCACTGAAAAGATGTATGTTAGTCTTAAAGAGAAGATCTCACATCTTCTTTAAAAAGGTCGAGTCTATCTGTCTTGTCATATTTAACATACTCTCAGTAACAAGAACAGCAACAAAAACAAGAATCTTGATTTAAATTCGTTCATTAAGAAATTTAACAAAGCTGGAAGAGACCAATTTCTGAGAAACAGGAGAGCTATAAAGAGTTGCCAGACTTACCAAGTAGCAAAAAATAGTATAAAGATAATCATTTGTACAGATCAACATTCACGTATGAAAATGCCAGTAAATGAATGGAACAGAAGTCTGGAAATAGAACCCCATGCATATGAAAATTGAGTATGTGGTAAAATCAGCATCTCAGATCTGTGAGGATAAATATTGACTCCTTAGATGTGGATCCTAAATCCCATGGCATGCAGGAAACAAGTGGGCAGGCCAGCCCGTCAGCCTCCCAAGGCAAACAGCACACCTAGAGATGGAACCTCCCAGCCACGACCCATGCCTCCCTTGTCTTCCCACCCACAGGTTCTCCTGTATCTCAAGGCGCCTGCATGTCTAAAGTAAGCCTCATCAAACGCCCTTCTCATCTAAGGTAAGCCTCATCAAACGCCCTCCTTGGAGCCACTTTCCAGGCCCAAAGGGCACAGGTAGCAGGCACGCACTATGACTTGGAAGCTAATGGTGTCCTACATCAGCAAGGAAGCACGTATCACTTGTGTAGATCATTACCTGAGCACCAGTATGCTTGCAAGGAGGCCACAGCCAAATGTCTAAACGCTCAATGACAAATCCTCATCCCCTAAATTCCAGATTTCATACATCAAATAATGAAAAAAAAATCCTTCTTTTTTTATCTTTACCACTTTCACTTTTGTTTGCAGGAGGACTCTAACTGGCTTGGAACGCCAGAGACTCCTTGAGTTAATATGTAAATTCTCTTCAACTCTCAAAGAAGAAAGTGAGCAAAATAAGATCTTACCTCAAATGAAGTTTCTTCAAAGCCTTCACGCCTTGAAGGACTTGGACAGAAAGGTAGAAAAAAGACAAATCTGAAATGTTCAAATTATGGAATGGTAAAGTCTTTGAATACTCAGATTTCCTTAAAATTATGCTTGATCTAATACAATAAAAATTATTTAGAGCCTTGAATCTTAGGAGAAAGATTTTATGTTTTGGTAACTTAAGAAATGGGGAGACATTAAATGATGTGCAGAGGGCAGTACAAAATGATACCTGAGTAAAAGTCCAAGTGCTGGAAAAAGTAAAGGTAAGAAGACCTAAGAAACTTAAGAGTAGTGCAGGAGAAAGGAAAGCAATGTTGAACTGGCATTTCTGAATAAAGAACTGGCCATCTTAACTGAATGAGCGCATTTTAAAATACAGCAAGAGAAAAGATGAGCTATATTGTCTGTGGCTAAAAAATGTATGTCAAATAAGTAAAGTACTGAAAATAAATTCACTTCTCTAAATAACATTTTGGAAAGGGGAAGGCCAATATTGAATCAGGAGCAAAATATCTGTGTCTTTTCAAAATCTGTGCACAAGAATATAAAGAATTAGCATTATAGAACTGTGTAACCGGGTTTGAATTTCTCCGGGCCCCTTAGGAGATGTGACAGATGAGAGAAGTGATTTAATCTTTCTAGGTTTCTGTCCATCTTAGGTGAAACTAGTTATGAGTTCTCACAACTAGCTAGGACCTGCCTTATAGACTACAAGGATTCAGTGGCTTGATATGCAGCCCTTTGGGAGAATTCAACCCAGATAAAATATTACCAACTTAGATATGAATATTCAATATCGCTCTCAGTTTAAAACATTGAAATTAGCATGCAGTTGAAAAAAAATAAGTATTTTAAGAAAAATAAATAACAACACCTACAGAAAGTTTTCCTAAATGAGAATTTCATTCATCTAAGATCAGTCCAGAAAGCAAATTCTTCCACTTGCTTTTGGTCTTGCCATTTCCAAGTCATTCTAAGCTGAAACTCATGGTGCCAAAACCCACATCAAAGCAGACAGAGGAAGGCAGAGGCCTGCAGGAAATAGGGGCAGCTCCGGGTCAGCTCTTTCCAGGGCTGTCAGCCCTTCTTGTTAACATTCACAGCATTTTTCTTAAAGCAGACATTCAATTAAAATATGGAGTCCAGACAATGGAAAATGCAATAAATTTGCACTCTCTGTCATTGCCTAAGGGTTGCAAGACCGTCCCTGGGTTCCTCAAATATATCCTGCAATTACTGTGTTGGGGGACTTTCTCTCCAGGGTCTCTTCTGGAAGAGAAAGCCTCTTCTATGTGAAGAAATCAATACTTTCAGGTCTGAAATAAACTTACGAGTGTCCAAATGATCATATTCACCCCAACCGTAATGCAAGTTGCTATATAGACTTCCTTTTGTTAAAAATGTATGCCCATTGCCTTGCTAGGCTGTGGGTGGCCAAGTGTTCTTTGAGCTATAGCCAGGCCATGTTTCCTTCAGCTTTGGCCCCCTCCCCTACCTTGGTGAGGTGAATCTCCTTTTTTCCTCTCTCTCTTTCTAATTTAGTTTTTAAATAAACTATATTTTCCAATATAAAAAATATGCACACAGGTTTTTCTATAGATATATAATTACCTCAATTTATATTGAAGGATGTAATGGAGAAGTAATCAATACTTTAAGGCACAAGAATTGCTAACTGCAAACTTCCTGCTACTTGAAGGACCCTCTGAGCATGTTGATGGCATGACCTCAGTCTGACTGGAACTCTATGTGAAATAGCCAAGATCAGGGTGCTTTGAAGGGAAAATACCCTATACTTTGCTTCCTGCTTTTAAGTTACTTATGGTGCCATACAAGTCTCGTGGAATCTTTTTTTTTTTCTTCTTTGAGAGGCAGGATTTTGCTTTGTCACCTAGACTGGAGTACAGTGACCTGATCACGACTCACCACAGCCCTGAACTCTGGGGCTCAGATAATCCTTCTGCCTCAACCTCTGAACTGGCTAGGGCTGCAGGCATGTAGCACCATGCCTGGGCCTTTCTGATTGTTTTATTTTTATTTTTTGTAGAGAAGAAGTCTCACTATGTTTCCCAGGCTAGGCTTTAACTACAGTCTCAACTGATCCCCCCACCTTGGCCTCCCAAAATGCCAGGATTACAGGCATGAGCCACTAACCAGCAGAATCTTAAAAGAGCTGTAGAAGAAACCAGAATGTTAAGAAATGTCATCACTTTTATATACAATGGAAGAAGAATAATACAGCGAATCAAATCAAATCAACATAAAATAAAAAGACGATCCTGCTTATGCCACCATTCACATATTTGCTTACACATTTGGTTACTGATTCATTCATTAAAAATTATTCCCAGCAAAAGATTTTGTGAGTGATCTTCTGAAGAGCTCTAAAGACACCAATTTAAATTTAAAAATAATAGCTACGAGGTCATTTGCACTATCTGGGGTTGTACGTGAATATATTAGTAAATAGACGAATACAGGCCATGTAAGTGCACAGAGGAGAAAGTGGTTATTTCTCCTCCATCTGTGACATAATGCTGCCTTTAGGAAGAAGCTGTGGCCCCACGCATAGGGAGGAAAAAAGTCCACGTGTCGCACTCCTATACATCACTGAGCCATAGGTTGCGGCCGGTGGATTTGGTTCACGGAGATCTCTTTATAGTTACACATGCTGCAAATATTTTCTCTTATCCTGCCGTGTGTTTTTTGGCTTTATTTTTCTTGTACCCCAGCTAAGGTGCTTTCCTTATGGATTGAATCTTGAGTGTCCTTAGGCATGCTGTGATAGCAGAGAGCAGAGGTGAGGCAGGTTTCAGAACAAGTCCATCCAAAGGGCAGTCTCCAATGCTGAGTTATCATGAATGAGTGCATGAAATGGGGCTGCCCTAATTGAGATGTGCTGTAAGTGTAAGCCAATCACAAGATTTCAATGATGTGGCACAAAAATATTAAAATATATAAATATCTTAATGCTAATTACATACTAAAATTATATTGGATATGCCAGGTTAAATAAAGTATATTATGATAATCAATATCACTTGTTTCTTTTTAATTTTTAAAATGTGTCTACTAGAAAACTTACAATTCTATATGCAGGTGGCATTATATTTTCACTGGACACTGAGTCTGTCACCATCATCCAAATAGCTTTGTGTCTGGGCTCCATCGCTGAAAATGAATATGTTGGCTGTCTTCTAAGGCCAACTTTTTTGATGGCCAAAGTTGCCCATCAGTCACAGCCAGGGCTTCCTGCCTCCTGTACAAGCCCATGAAGAGCAAATCCTCTCTCCCTGTAGCTTTTTCTTAAGTAAAAGGAGACTTCCCAAAAGACTCTGAAGACCTCCCCTTTTACACCACTCTGCCCTGCATAGAGTCACCTGTCCTTTTCTGAATAAATCTTTTGAGGTCAGTGGATAAGTAGGGCTGATAACCTTGGGCAAAGTCTCATGAACAAATACCTGCACCCTTGTGATGGCCACAGACAAAATGGGGCACAGCCTGAGGCTGAGGGAGGTTTCTCCTCAGCTGCAGGGTGGCCAAAGGAGGGATGAAAGCCAAGTCGCCCATATGTGTGTGGCTCACCTTGCATGTGTGTTTACTTCTTATGTTATCATATCTGTCAATCGTTTTACTTTTTCCCACATAGGTAACCAATTTTCCAAGCATCTTTTCGTTAATACACATTTATTCATTCATCAATCAAGTTTCTTTATTTTGGATCTGCTTCTGGGTTCTCACTTTTTTCCCTTTCTTTGGTCTGTCTAATTTTGTGCTGATGCCTCATTGTCAAAAATCCTACAGTTTTAAAATAATGTCTTGATATGTGATAAGGTAATTCACCTCCCTGATTGCTTTTATTCTATTGAAGCATTTTGATTATTCTCATTCCTTTGTTGTTCCATATATATAAGAATTAATGTTGTAGTCACCCAGACATACACAAAAAATGGACACTGAGATTTGTGTTATAATTGCATTGAACTTATAGACCATCTTAAGTAGAATTGACTTCCTTATTACATTGTCTCCCTATTTATAAGCAGGGTAAACTTTAGGTTTTTTTGATGTCTCTCAAAAAACAGAAAAAAGCACAGCCATCCCTTGCTATGCTTATTCCTAGTAATTTGTATATTTTTAAAATTATCTTTCATTAGATGCTCAAGTTATCTTTGCTTTTTTAGAAATAATGCATTCTATTTCTGATATTCTGATGGTAACCCTATTACACATTCTAAGTTAGATTATTGTATTTATTCTATAATTAAAGCATGCATATAGTAAAATTCAAAAATAGTGAAAAAGATAAACACGAAGCATACATTGACCTATCTTCACTTATCCTCACTTCCTAGGAGCAAAGACAATTTTGAGTCATCTTCTAGACATTAGCCTTAAATGTCTAATAAAATTTACCTTTTCATGTAAAAATTAATGAGCTACAATGAATGGTTCCTGACATGTACTACGTGAATGGAGGAGGGAGGAAATTCTTGGTTTCCATCTCCCAAAACACCCACCCTACTGATGTCTGAGATGTACGATTCTGGCACCTTCCACACCCTGTGGCCATGGTGGCCCTTTGCTCCAGGGCATGAGGCAAGCTGCTAAGAGCCCTTAGGTCAGTATTTCTAGTGGTCAGACCTGCCCACAGAGCTGGATTTCCCCCTTCCGCTTTTTAGTTTATGCCATGGATTCCACACAGGCCTTGAGATCTCTACTGAGACTTTCAGTTCACTGAAGCATATTTTGTGAGTATTGTGTATTTGGCAAGGGAAAGGGGAAGAGAGGAGGAAATTGAGGGCTTCTAAGGTGGTGTAAACCCTCATTGTGCCAGATGATTTCAATCTTCCCTGCCTGAGAACTATGGATATCCCTCCTTCCAGCTTCCTTACTGCTTACCTTTTTCCCCAAGACTGCTGAAATGAGATCTCCATTTTCAGGGTACCCTAACCAACCCCAGGCACACTTGACAACTGCCCCATGCTCTGCCCCCATTGTACTAAATATCCAAGAGAACTGATCTGACACTCTTTGCTTAAATTGTTTCTCTTGCTCAGTTCTGCATCTTCGGGGCCTAACAGATAACCTGCCATCCACCAGGTGCTCAACAAGCACTTGTGGGATAGATGTCTTTATTTCTTTTAATAGAAATTGTAATTAAGAGCACACATGGGTATGTATGGCTTCTACCCTTGTGCAACTTACAAGCTGCACAAGGCAGACATACATCAAATTCTCAAATTAGTTCTTATAACAACAAAAGTCCCGCAAAGAAAAGGTGCAGATTGGTCATGAGAACATTCAACAGAAGAACCTAATCTAGTATGGGAGGTTAGCAAGCCTTCCTTTTAAATTCAAATTCAAGAAATAAATACTCACTAAGTGGAGGGTGAGGTTGGGAAGAGAGTGTCAAGTGCCATGGCAAAGATTTATGCAAAATAAGGGACTGTTGACACACTGTATCCAAGCAACTCACTTAGGTGTGTTCCACCTAAAAATGGAAGTTTATTTCATCAAGGCATAAAGAAATGCATCTATACACACTCAGATGTCAGATTAGAATGTTTTGTGGTCTCATTACATGGGGTGTTCCAGAGTGGGGGTGAGTGACGTCGCATGTGATGTGTTAAGGGAAAGGATTTATATTCCATGTTTAAGTTAAACTTGCCACTGACTTTGATGTCTTTAAATGTTTATGACAGTTTAACTTAGGGAAAAAAAAGAAACCTTAGTTTTTCTAACAATGAGAGAAATGAGCTTTTGCATGTATTTTTTAAAGAGTTCTTTAGTTTGGAAAATAAATTTTAAAAGAATGCTTCACTTTCTTAAGCCTTTGCCATAACATTTAAATAGCATTAAAAAGAACAGAAGTGGCATGGATTTCAAAGGGAGTCAGAAAAAAAGAGATTTTTCAGAATGTATCTTATTTCAAAATAAATACATTTTATTCTTTGTAAAATAACATTATGTAAAAATGAACGAATTTGTATTTTCCTACATTTAATGCAAACTGGCTGAACTTAATTGCAAAAACAGAACTCTTTTTGCTTTTTATTTAATCAGTCAAGAGATTTTCTTTACTTTAAAAGAATTAAAGGGTAGGTTAATATGGGTATTGAAATGTATGTTTTAGAAAAGCTTAAGAATGGATCCAAAGTATTTAGAGAGACTGATGCGAATAACAAGAACATGAAATCAGATCATGAACATAGGAGAAAAAAGAAGCATATGCTTCTGTGCTTGTGTGTGCCTGTGGGTGTAGAAACAACAGTGTTATTACTTTGATGAGATAAACTTTAAGTGTCAATGAGAAATCAATGCTATTCCAACAATACAATCCTGAAGCTACAAGTGAACAATCGCTACATTGAGCACATTTTAGAATTCATTGAGGAGTCATCCACATTAGAGGTGTTTGAGGAAGTCACAATTATGACCCAACTGACCTAGAGATCACAAGAATGAAAAGGAAAAGAAACAAGAGTAGCTTCTTGGGATTTTGAAAAATTTAACTCTCTTTGAATAATCATCTAAAAGTAATATAATGTGCCATAAAATAGAGGTCCCCCACCCCTGGATCATGTACCAGGACCATGGACCAGTACTGGTAGGTGGTCTGTTAGGAGCCAGGCCACATAGCAGTAAGTGAGCAGCGGCGAGCAGAGCCCTGTCTGCTGTCAGATCAGAGGCAGCATTCAATTCTCATAGGAGCCCAAACCCTATTGTGGGCTGGGTGTGCAAGGGATCTAGGTTGTGCTCTCCTTATGAGAATCTAATGACTGATTATCCCCCCACTCTTTTCCTAGTCCATGGAAAATTTGTCTTCCATGAAACCAGTCCCTGATGCCAGAAAGAATGAAGACTGCTGCTATAAAGGGTCATATATAAAAGACATTATTTTAAATCTATAAATTTGATGAGAATGTCCTCACTATTTAATATAATGATAGAAAAAAAGACAGAGAATTCTAACAAACTACAGTTGGACCAGTTAATCAAATCCAACATCAACAATAATAAGTCATATTGACAGCGTGCATCAGAACTATGTAATGCAAATGTCACTTTATCTCTGTGGTCTTCCTCTCAATAATCCTTAATCCCAGTCTAATCATGAGAAAAACATCAGACAAATATCAATTTATAGGCATTCTACAAAATACCCGATCATACTCCTCCCAAATGTCAAGATTATCAACAACATGAACAATCTGACAAACTGTCGCAGCCAATTGTGCCTAAAGAAAACTGCTATCTAAATGTAATGTGGATCTTGGAATAGAAAAAGGACACAGGAAAAAACTACAGAAGTCTGAGCAAAGTATAGATTTTAGTTAATAGCCATGTATCCATGTTGACTTATTAAATATACAAGAAATGTGTCAAAATGTTTTTTAAGTTTAAAAAATAACAATATACTAAATTTTGTGTAAAGGTTACTGTGGTTTAACATTCAACCAAAAGTGAAAAAAGTTAGAACGTATTTTTTTTATTTCATTACCTTGTCACACTCTGAAAATTGCAACCACTAATTCCAATGAACATCTTTTTCTTAAAATGAATATATGTCATGATTCAGTGAACAGACATTTTTTGAGTTCATACTATACCATCGACATTCTGCCAGTTGACTGTGGATACTTGAAAGAAAAGATCGGACTAGAAATGAATAATGTTGATACAGACTAGAGATGCCACATCTAGGGGAAAAGTGAGGCCATAAGATAGGCACAGATTAATGTTATAGACTTCAGAGGAAATGGTAGTGGGAAACCTTCAGGGCACAGATAGCATTTAAGCTGGAAGCAATTAAGGACATATTAGGAAGAGAAAATGAATGATCAAAGCAGAGAGGAAGAACCAAGCAAATTGACCCCAGGTAAGGGTAAGGAGAGTGTGTATAGATAGGAGTGTGGGAACTGAGGAGGTGCGATGGGAAATCTCATCAGAGGCAAGATCACAGTGCTAAGTGTTTTCAAGTTTGGATTTATTGAAGCAGTGGATTACAGTAGATGTTCCAGAAGTTGACTTATCCTATAATCATAAATCCAGTGTTACAACCACACACATTCACCTTATGAACTAGGTCAATAGCTCCACATCTGAAAAATAGAAAAATAACACAAAATCATTTCCATTCTCCTAGGGGACGAAGCCCCTTCCAACATGAAATATGATGGGAACCAGATAATGGTCTGGGAATGTCCCAACAAGCAGAGTCAAGACTCTGGCATCAAGAAAATGCTACAGTTTAAATGACTGTCCCCTCCAAATCTCATGTTAAATTTTGATCTTCAGTGTTGAAGGTGGGACCTATTGGGAGGTGTTTAGGTTATAGGGAAGGATTCCTCATGAATTGATTAATGCCCCCCTGGGTAGGATGAGTTCTCACTATTAGTTCCCACAAGAGTTGGTTGTTAAAAAGACCCCGGTAGATCCCTCACCCTTTCACCCGCCATCTGTTGTTTCTTTTCTTACCCTGTGATCTCTGCACATGCCAGCTCCCCTTCACCTTCTGCCATGAGTGAAAGCAGCTTGAGACCCTCACCAGAAGTCAAGCAGTAGCTGGTACCGTGCTTCTTGTATAGCATGCAGAACTGAGAGCCATATAATCCTCTTTTTTTAAACATAAAATACCTAGACTAAGGTATTTATTTATAGCAATACAAAACAGACTAAGACAGGAAAGGCTGGCCAACAGAAAGTGGGAAAAGTAGGTTTGAGGTAAGGAGGAGTAAGAGGAGAAAGGATTTGCCTTCACACTGTATACTAGCAGTTTTGAAGAACAGATGGATAGAATTATGTTTTCTAGTCTGTAAAAAAGCAAATTAGAAACCATAGTGCACATTTCTGAATAGTCAACTGAATAAATGTGGTCACCAGAATCTAGGCACTTGCCAATTGTCCCCAACCGTAGTTACCATCTTGAAGAGAGAAAGCTGGAGAAATAGCATGGGATTAATATTTCGATTAATTTTTTTCTCCAGATAATCAAAGGTTTAAATGCATTTGTAAGAAATGTCAAGATATCATGTGCACCTTTTATTCATTTGCCTCAATAGTTTTTTTTTTTTTTGAGTTGGAGTCTCACT
Organism: Tarsius wallacei; assembly: GCA_963574415.1. Classification (NCBI taxonomy): domain Eukaryota; kingdom Metazoa; phylum Chordata; class Mammalia; order Primates; family Tarsiidae; genus Tarsius; species Tarsius wallacei. The sequence continues at coordinate 5,760 of CAUYQG010171499.1, read as the reverse complement.
CTGTCACCCAGACTGGAGTGCAGCGGCCGCTCCCGGCCACCGCAGCCTCGACCCGCTGGGCTCCGGTGATCCTTCCGCCTCAGCCTTCCGAGTAGCTAGAACTACAGGCGCGCGCTACCACGCCCGGCTAATTTTTTGATTTATTGTAGAGATGAGGTCTCGCTTGCCCAGGTGGGTCTCGAACCCGCGGGCTCAGGCAATCCACTCACCTCAGCCTCCCCAGGCGAGGGATTACAGGCTGAGCCACCAAGCCCGGCTACCTCCATTATCTTAATACAGCATTTATTTTGCTCATTTAAAATTGTTTAGACACAGCCTCATTCTACAAATTGCCAATCAGAAAATCTCTGAATCCACCTATGAACTATAAGCCAGAGGACTTGAAGATGTCCCGCCTTCCTGGGGACAGCCAATGTAACCCTCACATGTATTGATTTAAGTGTTGCCTGTAGCTTCTGTCTCCCTGGAAATGTATAAAGCCAAGCTGTAATTCAACCATTTTGGGCAGTTTCAGAACTTCTTGGACCTGTGCCATGGGCCTAGATCCATTCGCATTTGGCTCAGAATAAACATTTTTAATATTCTACAGAGTTTGGCATTTTTTGTCAACATTGCATACCACATATCATAGTGACCAGTCAGTTTTGGACTTTTGAGTTACAACTAGTTTAGGAGAATATCTGAAGGTCATGTCTCATGATAGGATCCTAGACCCCTACACGAATTGATATCAGCTATGCAGGGAGAACTCTAACTTCACACTCTAAACCCAAATCTGAAAGCTATAATAAACTTCATTTCAAAACTGGAAGTCAGTTGCTGCCATTGTCGTAGTACAGGAGACCCAGTATGAAAGTTGTTCATAACTAAAGGATTTCTACATGATTCAATTTATTTGTCCAGTAGGGAACTACTGTGCTAATGTTACAGGCCAAAGCTCTGGCAATTGGGCTTCCTTTATCTCTCATGTTTGAGTCAAAGTTTTTTATATAAATGTACCAAGGTAGCTTCTTTGGATGTTACAATTTCCCATACCTCCTTAAGAAACTATCAGCATGATTATATCTTGGGTCATGCTGAAACTATCCACAGGGTTTGTTAATTCAATTTTGGAGGTTACTGAAGGGATAAGGAGACTTCGAGTCATGCTTCTGTTAATTTAGCCTTGAGGATGGCTGAGGGGTTACGGAGTATACATTCTGAGTAAATTGTACTGTCAGGCAGTGAGTTTTTTGGGTGAATACACCCACTCACTCCCTGATTCCATGGTACCAGATTAAAGACCAATTTTTCTCATTTTCTCCCTCTTGTCTTGATTGGCTATGAGGAATAGCAGCTGATTTATTGGATCATGCTATAAAACTAGAAGACAGTTAGTATAGTTGTCCACCTTATGGGTTTGATATATAGTTCAGCATTTATGTCACATTTTTCAATTGAATAAAGTAAAAATTTGAACATTTACAGAAAAATATATAAAAGTTACTCTAAAAGATAGTTTTCTATAGGAGTTTTAGGAATGTGTTGTTTGCAATAGGTTACATTAAAGATGTGTGACTCATGCCTGTATTTTCAGCACTTTGGGATACTGAGGTCAGAGGATTGCTGGAGCTCAGGAGTTCAAGACCAGCCTTGGCAAAATAGTGAGAACTCATCTGTGCAAAAATTTTTTTAAAAAAATTAGCCAGGTGGAATGATGTGTCTCTATAGTCTCAGCTACCCAGGAGGCTGAGGCAATAGGATCATCTGAGCCCAGGAGGTTGAGGCTGCAGTGAACTGTAACTGTGCCACTGCATTCCATCCTAGACAACAGAGTAAGACTCTGACTCGAAAAAATAAATTAAAAATTTAAAAGATGTAAAGAAAGAACCTATAGGTTTTGGGGGGAAGAAAAAAACAAACAAAAAAATGTAGTTTTTAAGAAAAAAAAGTAATTTTCTTCCCCTGGCCTTTACTTCCTATCTCAACATAAACAATAATAGTATTTGCATGTGCCGTGGTCGGGTAGTGATATTAAAGATATAGTCATAGAAAATACATACTGGCAAAATATTTGATTTGTTTCAACAATGTGCCAGCTGAATATACATGATAGTGAGAATTCTGCCAATAGAATATTTTGGAGGAAGTAGTTGTCATAAATTGCAGCTTTGAAGTTCACTGAAATTGTTCTGTGGCAAAGAATTTTGACTAAATAAGGAGAGTAGTCTCCTAACTGCACAAAAGTTCTTATTCTTGCTGTATAACAGCAAAAAAAAAAAATCACTTATTAAAAAATAAGTAAATAAATTCTCTCAAAAGCATTAAGTACATTCCTCAGCACTACATTTTTTGCTACAAATAATCTTTTACATCAGAGTAATGCATCAAAATGAAGCACATTAGACCTATTAAAACAACCATTTAATAAAATACCCTTAAAATTAGTTTAAAAATTGAGTAATTAGCCCCATGCTGTGATGACATTACATTTGCCTTAATTGCCTCTAGCTTGTACCTAGAATCATTGTTGGTATTTTTGTTGGCTGTTATATGTAAATTGGCTGCTAAAGAATGCTTCACGTTTTCAACTATGTTTTAATTTTAAAAAAGAGAATACTACTATCTCTCCAGACTATAAATAATAATGGTTCTGAACTAACAATGCAAATTTCTCGTACTTCAGCCACTCTAACAGGCAAAACTGCATGTAGCAAAACAATTGTATCTGAGATGATGTAGATCACTTGATGCAAACTTAAGTAAGTAGAAGATGCCTTTGAAAATTTGTAAGCCATGCATGGTGTGTCAAGCCTGTAATCCCAGCACTTTGGGAGGCAGAGGCGAGAGGATTGCCTGAGCCCAGGGGTTTGAGACCAGTCTGAGCAAGACCTCATCTCTACAATAAAATTTTTTAAAAATGGCTGGATGTGGTGGCACACACCTGTAGTTCCAACTACTTGGAAGGCTGAGGTGGAAGGATCACCTGAGCCCAGCAGGTCAAGGCTGCAGTGGCCGTGAACATGCTACTCCTCTCCAACCTGGGCAACAGAGTGAGAATCCAACTCAAAAAAAAAAAAAGAGAGAGAAAAGAAAAGAAAAGAAAACTTGTAGTCCTAGCTATTTTGGAGACTGAGACTGGAAGATCACTTAAGACCAGGAGTTTGAGGCTATGGTGAACCGTGATCATGCCACTGCACTCCTGTCTAGGCAACAGCGTAGGTCCTTGACAATAAATAAATAAATAAATGAATAAATAAATAAATAAATAAGAATTATTTTTAAAAGGGACTAGACGAGAAATTCTTAATGTGGCACATGAATATAGAACCAAATAGATTCGCCTTAGAAACTGTTTTGTAATGATTAAATCAATTTTAGTCCCATGGAAATGAAAAATTCTTAGTTGATCCTTCATACTTGATTATACCTTGCAGCAAAAATGAGCAGAACCAACATTCTTTTGTGACATAGGATCAAAATAAGGGTTGAACTAAGTTAGGCCAACTTTCAGTCTAAAGACATTCCTATAACACTATTCTCAGAATTCCTAGTCTATTTGTACCCTAACTCCTGCCATATCCTCTACAAGGGAGGAAGGACAGCACAATGGTGAACATTTTCTAGATTCAAACATTTACTTATCATCCAATATTTGTATGACCTAGGCAAGTTACTTAAAGCCTCTGTACTTTAGTTACTTCCTCTGTAAAATAGGGTAAATTCTATCTTTACCTTAATGTCTTCATCAGTCTTAGTTTCTCTGAGAATTGGGCATAAAAACTCAGTCAGACTGCAACAATGGGATATATTGCAAGACTTTTTAAATATTCAGTTTCTTCTTGTTGTTTCACCAATTAATTTAGCCTTTATTTTTGGATCTTGCCTGCAGCAATCATTGTAGCATTCTAACCCTGATTTTACATTCCCTTTATTATTTTTGCATTTAATAATATAAATTGTTCTTTAATTCACCATGTCTATTTTTCTTTAATCACATACTGGTTCTGCCTAACCTTGTCCTTTTGGCCCATCATTTCCTTAATGGTAAATACCTACTTGTCTCTTATAGCTTGGCAAAAAAGTTACCTCCTCTGAGAAGCCTAGGCATTCCCCTCATCCAAGGTAGAGTTTGCCACATTTTGTTTTTATTCCTTAGGCCCTTTTTGTATTTAAAACAATTATATGATTGAATATACTTATTATTGAACTAGTACAGAAGTTTATTTTATAATGCTCCTTGAAAGGTAGGAAATGCTTCTCATTTATCTCTCTATTCCTAAGTGCCTAATCCAAAATTTGGGGTGTTATAGGCAAACAAATAAATGCCTGTCATATGAATGAATACATAAACAGAAGCTAAGAGAACTTGTCCTCATTTTCTAAGGCATTTATTTACAAACTAGATCCAGACTTACAAGGAACTCAGCATGTCAAATAATCTATCTTACTTTAGCAACTTTGCAAGATATATAAGAGCAGTGGAGAAGAAAGCAGGAAATTTATCGCAGAATACAGCTCCTTGTTATAATGTTTTTAATTAAAAGCCTTTAAGAATCAATAGGCTTTGGAAGAGACTTTTCTCCTATCTTCATGAAGAAATCATGAATTCACCAAAAAGGACAGTGGCTTTTCCCCCTCTTTTGGTTATCTCATTATCTATTACACTAAAGAAGAGGAATAATAGAATCAGACCTGACCCAAACATTTCACAACATAATACCTGTCTCCTGGTTTCATTCAGTTTCTAAAATGAACTATTTACAAGTCGTTTTCTGTTACTCCCCAATCCATTAATCCATTCAATCATTTGTTGCCCCTGAATAGAATTCCTCCTTTCACCACCTAAAACTTGTTTTACCAGAATCCAATCCCCCATTCTTTCTGTAACCTTGAGATGGTATTTAAGTCTCTGTAATTTATTAGTAAGTAGGGTCTTCACACTGAAGATTTTCATGTATACACGTTACATAAATCTGTATGCCTTTTCTCCTGTTAATCAATCTGCCTTATGTCAGCAAGTCTTCAGTGAACATTTAGTGGGGCAACCCATGGCCCCCACAGTAACCTTGCAGATATTTTTCTTTCACCCCCCTTTTCCTGTCAACTAGTCTCAATCTTATTTTCTAGTCTACTGTATTCCACCACAAATCCTCCTCTCAGTCAGCAGATAGTAATTGATCAGTGAAAGTGTTATGGTCTGAGTAATGCTCGGCTGCTCCCCTTGATACCAGTAAATCAAAGGGGCAGGGAACTGGTAGAAAGAAGTTTATTTCTGAGTTTGAACCCAAGGAGCAGAGCCAGACTCCGGTCTTTCTAAAATGGTTCTTCTTACCTTCCAGCCTTTTACAGTTCACTTTTATAAGTCCAGAGTTGTTAGTACCTATACATTAGTCATGTGACCAGCAAAACATTGTGTAGAACTTTAGTTTCAGTCACATTTATCGACAGTGATTTTTTTTGGTTCAGACTTCCTGGTGCCAGGTATCAGAGCTATCTCACAGCTTTTATCAGTAGAGCCCAGCAGAAATGGTAATCAAACTTGCCATAGAGCAAAGGTGTGGCAGAAAGGGGGCTGATAGCAGTTAAAATTATTTCTTTTGAAAATCAATCAGCAAGCTCTGAAAACCAGCCAGACCAGTTTTGCTTAAGAAAACAAAATAGCAAAAGACCCCCGGCTTTCCTGGAAATGCAAAAGAGTGACCAATTCACAAACTTACCCAAATCCTCTCTTTTTGAAGTTATCAGTTTACAACCCCTGCTTGCCATGCATTTCCTGAA
>CAUYQG010171496.1:0-14340 GCA_963574415.1 Tarsius wallacei | reverse complement strand
GTTGTCTTGCCACCACCAAAATGAGTTCTGAATCCAAATACAAAGATGACATCTGGTGTTGTCTTGTACATTTTGGCTAGTTTTTCCCGAATTTCTGTCTTAGGTACTGTTGCCTTCCCGGGGTGAAGGACATCGATGACCTAAAAAGAATATCAAGTTTAGTGTTTATTATAATAAAATATGACTTTGGAACAATTAAGCCAAATGTTGGTGTGTTCTTACCATTTGTTTCCGTTGAAGCAGACGGTTGGTCATGAATTTCCTGGTCCGAATAGTTACTGTGTCGTTCTGAGAACAAAAACACTCTAGTTAATAAAACTACTCAACTAGCAAGGCTTGGTGGCTCATGCCTTTAATCCCACCAGCACTTTGGGAGGCTGAGGCCAGATGGTTGCCTGAGCCCAGGGGTTCGAGACTAGCCTGGGCAACATGGCAAGACCGCGTCTCCACATAAATAAAAAAATTAGCCGAGCATAGTGGCTCACACCTGTAGTTCCAGCCACTGAGAAGCAGAAGGATCACCTGAACTCAGCAGGTCGAGGCTGCAGTGGCCGTGAGTGTGCCACTATACTCCAGCCTGAGTGACAGTGAGACACCAACTCAAAAAATCAAACAAAAGAAACTAAAAACTACTCAACCTTTCCTTGTCCTTGCCGTGTTTTTCCAAGACCTAGAACCATGCCATACAAGTTGGTAGCCACTAGCCATGTGGCTCATTAAATGTCTTAGTTGCAATCGCCACACTTCAGATGTTAAAACAGCCACAAGAAAGCTTCAATTAAAAAAAAAAAAGGACACAAATTCCCAACTCCTTCCAATTCAATAAGAACGGTGCCAAATTCACAAGACACACTTAACAAGCACATGAAGTACCAAAAAAAAAAAACCACTCAACAGTTGTGTGCGAAATCTGTCAATCTTAGCCCACTAATATTTTGGTCTAGATAATTCTTTGCTGTAGGGACTGTCCCATATATCTTAGAATATTCCTCAGACTCTGGCATCTAACCACCAGATGCCAGTAGCACCTGTCTACCCTGGTGTGATAATCAAGTCTCCAGACTTTGCCAAATTATTCCCTTAGGAGCAAAATCACCTGCCCCGACTGAGAACCACTTCTCCAGAGTAAAAACTACTGCGGCTCATATAAAGGTTACACTCACAGAACTCTATAATCCTGCACAAACCTGACACAAACATTGCACTCACTACCTGAATGTAATCTACCCTTCTCAAATGGCCAGCAGCATCCAAGCCTCAACAGCACTCTCCCATTTAATAACTACCAAGAAATATGGGCATACAGAAACCTTATGCTACTTAAAAAAACAACTTTCCCCAAAAGGGGGGAGAGGCTTTTGTAACAGCAACTAATTTGCTAATCCTCCCATTTACGCTTTAGAAACCACATCAAATTAAGACACTTCCAAGACGAAAGTAAAGGATCAGAGGAAAAACCGCTCGCTGGCTAAGTGGAGTTAAAAACGGGTGCTGGAACCTTTAATGATGGAGTCAACAAGTCGTGACTCACATCAAGACCATCTTTCGGTGGAATCCCCTTCCAGAACCTCAATTTCCCCAATATGAAATAAGACTCACTCAGCCCACAAGCGTTCCGGCTGAGCACGTGGGGGCAGTTTCACTGGCAGCAACTCTTCCAGAAGCTACCGAACCCTTCTTCACCTCTTGGGCTGCCATCTCCTGCAAGCTGCCCAGCCCAATTTGCGCTGCAGGAAAGAAGCGCCTCCTGGTGTCTATCCCCACACCATCCACTGTGCTCCGCGAGGTCAGCAAGGGAACCAGCCGCTCCCGCAGTGCCCAGACCCTGGAGCCCGAACCCTAGCATGTCGAGGTCGGCAGTGCAGCCCGCCAGCCCTGACTCCCTGCCAGCGGCTCCGAGACCCACGGCAACCAACCTCCGTCAGACACGACCGGAGAAAAGCAACAGGGCTTCGGGCGGCTGTAGCTCAGACGGTGGGACCGGGAGACACAGGATGGCTCAGATATGTGGCCGATAACCGTACCGGTCCCCCGCGACTCACCATGATGGCTGTAGATCCTCAGGCAGTCAGGAAGGAAAAGAGAACAACTTTTCGCCGGCCAATCATATCAACGCGCACGAAAGGACCCCGGGTGTCGATGGCGTGAGGGCGTGGCCTCGGCCGCGAGGCTGACCGCGCCAATGCCTGATTGAAAATGCCTACTGCCAGGCCCCACCAACCTCTGGCCACACCCCTAGGATTCTGGACTGGCCAATCCCGAGGAAGAACAGTTAGAGCGCACTAGATTTACCAAGCACGGGCTCAGTTTCAGTTCAGTTCGTGCTATTGAATTGCACCTACGTGAGATTATGCTAAACCAAGCTTTAGGTTAAATCGCCTCCGTCCAAGCTAGAGATGGGTGAGCCTGGAAGGCATTTTAGGAGATCCTTCTCCTCCTACAGCCCGGGAAATTGCAGAAACCCTTGCACGAAGACCTTTGTTATTTCAAGTACACAGCACTGCCTGATTTAATTTATTACTCATAGGAGTCTCTGTTCAAAAATAAAAATCTCTTTGGCCGAGCACTGTGGATCATGCCTGTAGTTCCAGCACTTTGGGAGGCCAAGGCGGGAGGACTGCTTGAACCCAGGAGTTCGAGTCCAGCCTGGGCAATACACTCCCTCCTCCATCTTCAAAAAATGAAATAAATTAGCTGGCATGGTGGTGCGCACCTTGGCTTCAGCTCCTCAGAGGCTGAGGCCTGAGGATCACTTGAACCTGAGTTTAAGGCTGCAGTGAGCCGTGATCACACCACTGCACTCTAGCCTGGGAGGAAAACAAAAAGAAGAAATCTCTTAACTTGTCTTTTTCTGCAAATCTTACTCCTTATAGAAAATAAGCTTTTTAATAAATAGTTGGTTGATCTGGAAATGTTTCGCTTAAGGTGAAACCGACATGTAAGAATGTAATATGCATGTTCCAGGAGAAATATTAACAAGAACAAAACTAGTGTAGACAAGGAGACCAGGGTGCAGACTTTGAGGACAGCGTTCCTATAATTTTCAGAATAACAAGAATAGTTAATACTGAGTGATTGCTATGTGCTTGTTATATTCTAATTACTTCAGCCTTCATTTTGCCATTTAACCTTTCCACTAACTCAAAGAAATAGAATATCCAATTACTCACCCCTTTATAGATGAGGAAACAAGAACACAGTGAGGTTAAATAACCTTCCCAAGGCCAGACAGCCTGTAAGTGGTGCTACCTAGACTCCCATGGTAGCACTGTGATTCCAAGAGCTTTCACTCTAGCTAAGTTGCTCATGATCCATGCTGGCATAATATTGTCAACATACTCCAAAGATGTGTCAAGTGTTGACTACTGAAATCCGTTAGTAAAAACTATTATGCTAGGCCAGACGTTCATGTCTGTAATCCCAGCACTTTGGGAGGTGGAGGCAAGAGTATTGCCTGAGCTCAGGGGTTCGAAACCAGCTTGGGAAACTTGGTGAAACCTTGTCTTTACAATCAATTTTTTAAAATTAGCTGGCCTGGTGGCGCGTGCCTGTAGTTCCAGCTACTTGGAAGGCTGAGACGGAAGGATCACCTGAGCCCAGCAGGTAGAGGCTGTGGTGGCCTTGAGAGTGTGTCACTGCACTCCAGACTGGGCAACACAGTGAGACTTCGACTCAAAAAAAAAAACCTATTATGTTTTGCTTTTTACCTGTGACATTGTGTTTTGCAGGTGGGGAATCCCTGACGTCTGTAAAAGAGCATCCCTTCTTAAAATTCAAAGATGAGTTCCTCACAAATAGGATTTAGTTCCAGGTTCTGTCAGTTAGAACCTGTGGTGGTGTGGTTTCCTCACCAGTCTCACACACTAAGATTCACTAGGATCACCTCCCACGGACTGGCACAGACTGTAGACAAATTATTTATTTCTTCAGTACACAAATGATCTTCACTTCCCATTCTTCCCTGGTCTTCTTTCCGCAGCTCACCATGGCTCAGTTTTCACTCTAAACTGACAGATCTTGTTTTTGTAATTAAGACTATAAGTTTCCTTTTTCCTCCAAAAGTACCTTTATGAACTGGGGGCACATGCGGCCAAGTTTCCTCCCCTGTTTATTTTTCCCTTGTTGATGGTCCAGATGGTGCTTTCAGTTGCATGAGCAGCTTCATTTTAGCCTGCACCTTCCCTTAAACAATAAGAGGCTCCTAATTTAGAAGGCCTTGATGCTGATGATGATGATTTTTCATTTCGTGCAATTTATGGCTCTCTGTCTGAAAGTCTTGAGGGAAAGGGTTACGTGTCTCCGCCGGTGTCTGGTTTACTTGCAGAAATGGACCGGACATGAGATTTTTTTAAATGCAACGCAGGTCTCGGTGCAGTTTCACGGAAGGGGCGTGGGGGGGCGGTGTAGGGAGAGGACACAAGCGGCGTGCCGGAAGTCTCTCTCAACAGACAGGCGTGAGGGCGAGTAGCGGAAGAGGAAGCGGACACGTGGGTTGCACTACGGTGGCCGAGAGGATGCCGCGGCTGTATTAGCAGCGACTGAAGCAGCAGCCCCGGGAGGTCCGGGGAGCATCTTTTCTCCACTCGGGCCTCCCGAGCCCCGGGGAGGCGCCCCGGCAGCCGTCACCATGGTGAAGGAGCAGTTCCGGGAGACGGATGTGGCCAAGAAAATGTAAGAAATGTATCCAAGGGTGGAGAAATGAGGGGCGGAGGGGCCGAGGTCTGCGGTCCCGGGTCTCGAAGTCTCAGATGTGCGGGGCGATTGGAAGGAGGGACGCAGGCGTCACCAAATGTGACCGAGTACCGTGATAGGTGAAAGAGCGTTGGCCAGCCCGAGGGGATTTGAGCACTTGGTAGTCCCTGGGTTGGGCAGAGAAAGCAGAATGGCCAGAGCCTGGACGGTGGTGCCCTGGGCCGAAGCTCGAGGTCTCCCGAAGTCGTACGGTGGCCCCTTTGTTTCAGCGAACCCTTCCCCACCTGCAGCGAGGGGCGCGATCAGGCGCGGGCCCTGTGTCCTGTCCGGGTTTCCCCGCAGAGCGCATGACGCGGGGTCAGCAGCTGCTGCCCTGAAGGGAGGGTTGCCAGCTGGAAAGCTGCGCCGCAGCCTGATGGACGACAGTCTCAGAAATGAAGTAGCTCTTCCAGGCTTTCGCCTTCAGAGCTTCTGTGTTAGCCTGCGGCCCCTCCTTAGAGTTCTCGGTAGAAGGATGAATCCATCGTCTCTGCAGCAGACGCTGAGGAGGGTACCGTGTGTTACGCCCAGTGCTGGGTATCAGAGATACGCCGTGAATAACACCTCTTCTTCCTAGTCTAGTAGCAGAAGGGTCACAAATCAATGTCGAGTATGACAAGCGTAGTGACAAAGGTAGATATAGGGGTTCTGAGAGCACCTGATGGGTCCTGGCAGAAGGAGGCAGACCAAATAACATTATTCCAGGGGCATTCGGGAGGCAGAGAGGGTTGCACTGAGAAGGAAGCAGGAGATTTGAAGCTGTGTTAAAGAGTCTTCTTGCAGACTGTGAGGAATCTCTGTAGGGTTTTAAATAGGGGAGTTTCCTTTTTTTCTTTTCTTTCTTTTTTTTTTTTTTTTTGTGTTCGGGTCTTGCTGTCACCCAATGCAGTGACCCATGGCTCACTGCAGCCTCAAATTCCTGGATTCAAGTGGTTCTCACACCTCAGCCTCCCAAGCAGCTGGGACTACATGCACACACCACCACGCCTGACTAATTTTTTAATTTTGTGTAGAGGTGGGGTCTTGCTGTGTTGTCCAAGTTGGTTTCAATCTCCTGGCCTCAAGTGATCCTAACTCGGCTCCCAGAGCGTGGAGAGTGCAGGTGTGAGCCACCATGCTTAGCCTAAAACAGGGGAGTGTCTTGATAAGAATTCTTCTGGGGGATCTCTTGGTTTATGGTGCAAAGAATTAGATGTAGGGAGACCTTGAAGCCATTGCACAGATCCAGGCAGGGGATGGTGATGGCCTGAACAGTGTGGTAGAGTCACTGGGGAAAAGTGAATTTCAGAAAGGCTTAGGGTGTAAAATGGAAAGGATTGGTAGAGGTGAAGGTAAGGGAGAAATGAGATGGACATACAGAATGTCTTGCTTGTATGGATGGTTGCTATTCACTGGAACAGATGTCTTGCCTAGATGATTGCAGTGTCCTCCCACATGGTCCCTCCATATCCACCTTGGCCCCTCATTTACCCCAACATCTGCTCCCATTCAGATATAATACTTTCTCGCAAAGCAGTTCTGTTAAAATGCAAATGTGGTCAATGTCACTTTGAGCTTAAAATTCTCTAGTAACTTTATTTTGTACTGACATTTAAATTCCCTACCAGAGTTCCTGAGCCCTATGTGATCTGGCCCCTGCAGGCTTCACTGACTCCTTCTTGTACCATTAGCTTTATATGTTCCAGCATACTGCTTTCATTTGGTTCCTTGACAGTGCTACTCTGTGCCAGTCCTAGAACCTTTGCCCTAGTCATTCTCTACTTCAAATACTTGTCTTCCTGATGGTCTTATTACTGGTTCCCTCATGTTCAGAATTCAGCTTAAATGTCAGTTTTACAGAGAGGCTTTCTGACCATGCAACATGAAGTAGTTCCTTGGACCCTCTACCACTTTACATCATTTCTGCATCTTCACTTTTCCCTGCCTGTTAATTGTCTGCTGTTGCCACCATGAACTGTGAGCTCCATGTGGGCAGGTACCTTGTCTATGGTAGCTAGGATGCTGCGTGGCACATAGGAAACACCCAGTTAATTGGAAGAATGAATGAAGGGACAGATGTGAGAGAGCATCTGTTTGCTGTTGTTTTTTGTTTGTTGTTGTTTTGAGTTGGAGTCTCACTCTGTCACCCAGGCTGGAGGGCAGTGGCTCGCCTCTCAACCACCGCAGCCTCAACCTGCTGGGCTTTGGTGATCCTTCCACCTCAGCCTTCCAAGTACCAGAACTACAAGCGCATGCTACTACGCCCAGCTAAGTATTGATTTATTGTAGAGACAAGGTCTCACCAAGTTGCCCAGGCTGGTCTCAAACCCGCAGGCTCACGTAATCCACTCGCCTTGGCCTCCCAAAGTGCTGGGATTACAGGCTGAGCCACTAAATTTGAAGTGCCTGTGAGATATCCAAGTGGAGCTGTCCAGAGGGAGGTGTCTATATCAATATCTATCTAGCTAAGTATCAGTAGCTGGCAGAGATAGATTTGACATTTATGTATGCAAGTGACACAATCATTCAGGAGGAAGGTATAGATTAAGAAGATAGGCCAAGCACGGTGGCTCAAGCCTATAATCCCAGTACTTTGGGAGGACGAGGTGAGAGAATTGCCTGAGCTCAGGGATTTGAGACCAGCCTGGGAAACTTGGTGAGACCTCGTCTCTACAATAAATCACTGCATGCTAGCCTGGGCAACAGTGAGACTCTGACTCAAAAAAATAAAAGGATGAAGGCTGTGACCCTAGGGAGGGCAGGATACCAACACTTAGGGAGTGCCACTGGATGTGGTGGCTCATGTCTATAATCCCTTTGGGAGGCTGAGGCGAGGGGGTTGCCTGAGCTCACGGGTTTGAGACCAGCCTGGGCAATATGGTAAGACTTCATCTCCACAATAAATTTTAAAGAAGAATTATCTGGGTGTGATGGCGCACACCTGTGGTTCCAGCTGCTTGGAAAGCTGAGGTGGAAGCCTGAGCCCAGCAGGCCGAGGCTGCGGTGGCTGTGGGTGTGCCACTACACTCCAACCTGGGTGACCTAGTAAGACTCCTCAAAATAAAAAAAAAAGGAGTGGCATAGAAGAGGAGACATCAAAACAGACTACAATGGAGCAGCCAGAAAGGGGAAGAAGAAAACTCAGAGTGTATGGTGTCACCAAAGCCAGGAGAAAAGGACTTAAAAGATTGGGCCAGGTTGGGTGTGGTGGCTCACACCTATAATCCCAGCACTTTGGGAGACCGAGGTAAGAGCATTGCCTGAACTCACGGATTTGAGACCAGCCTGGGCAACTTGGTGAGGCCTCATCTCTAAAATAAATTTAAAAAAAAAAAATTAGCCAGGCGTGGTCGCACATGACTATAGTTCCAACTATTTGGAAGGCTGAGGCAGAAGGATCACCTGAGCCCAGCAGGTCATGGCTGCGGTGGCCATGAGCGTGCCACTACATCCCTCCAGCCTGGGCAACAGAGTGAGACTCCAATTCAAAAAAAAAAAAAAAAAAAGATTGGACCAAGGGAAAGGACTGCCAGTGCTGCATGGTAAATGAGAACGTTTTTATTGGATTTGGCCACCCGCTGGTCCCCTAGATAGACCTTGCCGAGTGCCTTTCATTTGATGGTGAGAGTGGAAACTGATTCCAGTCCGATGAAGGGGTGTTAGTAAAGGAAGAGTGAAAGAGATTTGAATACATGTAGCACTGGTGAGAAGAGCCTGTGAGAGGGTCGGAAGGTTAGGTGGGTTATGGTGAATCACAGAGGTAATCGCCATTTTTGGTCACAGGTTTTGGTGTAATTGCTTCCCTTTTTCTTCCCGTTCTAGAAGCCACATCTGTTTTGGAATGAAGTCACCTGAGGAGATGCGTCAGCAGGCACACATCCAGGTTGTGAGTAAGAACCTGTACAGCCAGGACAACCACCATGCCCCCTTACTGTATGGAGTGCTTGACCATAGGATGGTAAGGCCCTCTTCCCAGCATCTATGTCTTGTCTTGCTTATAAAACCAGAGATTTGCCAGACTGAAAGAATCAAGGGCTTCCTTTCATCTTCCCAGCTCCTCCTGCAGACCTCAGACTGAGTCAGTGGCCTTGCCTTCAGTCAGCCAGCTGTGAATACACTGCAGTGATTCACAGCTAATTCTGATTGAGATTCTGGTTGAGTCACCTGGCCAGGTGTAAGGTCTGGTCCCTCTCTCTCACTCAGTGGCCTCCACTGATCGTTGGGTGTGCTTTTCTCCAAAGGGTACAAGTGAGAAGGACCGTCCATGTGAAACCTGTGGGAAAAACTTGGCTGACTGTCTAGGCCACTATGGGTACATTGACCTGGAGTTGCCGTGTTTTCACGTGGGGTACTTCAGAGCAGTCATAGGCATCTTACAGGTAAGCTCACTGGTGCTGGTTTCCAAGGCATTAATTCCGGGGGGATTGGTCAGAGACACTGGAATTGTGAGTAGTGAGGGATACATCTACAGAAAATCTTTATATCAGATACATAGTATTTTCATCTCTTACTACATTAAGTTACTCAAGGATTTTTTTCACTTACCTTGAGATGATGGTAGCTGTACATTGTGAAAAAAAGTAACAGTAGTAAGAATTCCAACAATACATAACAGCACAAAGAAAAAAATAAAAGATACCAAAATCCTGCCACTAGCTATGGGTACTGCCAACATTCTGGTGAATACAGGCTGCCTGTCTATGCATATATATATATGTAGATCTGTGTGTGTGGTCAGGGGAGTGGCATTTTTAAAAGAAAATAATTTTTCGTGCTCTTCTCCTTTTATGTGTTTTGCTTAAATTGGAAAAGATGATCTGCAAAACCTGCTGCCACATTATGCTGTCCCAGGAGGAGAAGAAGCAGTTTCTGGATTATCTGAAGAGACCCGGCCTGACCTACCTTCAGAAGCGAGGCCTGAAGAAGAAGATCTCTGATAAGTGCCGAAAGAAGAATATCTGCCATCACTGTGGCTCTTTTAATGGTGAGTGAAATGCACAGAAGGCTAAGTGACAACCCTTTTCATGCACTCTCTACTGTTTATTAGTTGTATATAATGTTCTGGAGTCGGCTTTCTTCCTTGAAAATTGGACTTAGAACCCTATCAGGCTGGGCTTGGTGGCTCAGCCTGTCATCCCAGCACTTTGGGAGGCCTAGGCGAGTAGATTGCCTGAGCCCACGGGTTCAAGACCAGCCCGGGCAACTTGGCAAAACCTCATCTCTACAATAAGTCAAAAATTAACCAGGCGCAGTAGCATGCACCTGTAGTTCTGGCTGCTTGGAAGGTTGAGGTGGAAGGATCATCAGTGCCCAACAGTTCAACGCTGGGGTGGCCATGAGTGTGTCACTGCACTCCAGCCTGGGCGATGAAGTGAGACTCCGACTCAAAAAATAAAAAATTAGCCTATCAGTTGATGTCCCACTAGAAAATGCAGCTCTCTTCTTTCATTGCTATAGCAATTTCAGTAATTCCATTACCAGACTATAACCTCTGGCCAGGCTAAGAACTTAATTTATTTATTCTTAGCAAATAAATTAACCTTTACAGGTACTGTAAAGAAGTGTGGATTACTGAAGATAATTCATGAGAAATACAAGACCAACAAAAAAGTGGTGGATCCCATCGTATCAAATTTCCTTCAGTCTTTTGAAACAGCCATTGAACATAACAAAGAAGTGGAGCCACTGCTGGGAAGGGCACAGGTGAGCCTGAAGGGGTAGTCCCATCCTTTGCCTGCCTCTTCCACACATATCTATCTCTCTCTCTCTCTCTCTCTCTCTCTCTCTCTCTCTCTCTGTCTCACACGCACAAACCTGTGTGCGCAGGCGCGCATCCTCACATGTCCTCCCCATCCCCCTCCCCGCCCAGGGACACCTAACTACTTCTAAAATGAGAAGTCCAGTGAAGTTTGACAGCTCTCCTGTGATATTTATGTGACTGTCATGGGTATTTATCTGGCCCTTAGGCTAATATGGGCTGGCCCTGTAACTCTGCCTGTTTCTGTTTTTTTAACCTTAGTTCTTTGTTAACTAGTAACAAATTTTTATTTATTTATTTTTGAATCAGAATCTCACTCTGTTGCATACCAAGATGGAGTGCAGTAGCATGCTCACAGCCACCCTGTCCTGGACCTACTGGGCTCAGGTGATCCTTCTGCCTCAGCCTTCCAAGTAGCTGGAACTACAAGTGTGTACCACCATATCTAACTAATTTTTTGATTTATTGTAGAGGAGAGGTCTCCCATGTTGCTTAGGCTGGTCTCGAACCCCTTAGCTCAGGCAATCCTCTTGCCTCCACCTACCAAAGTGCTGGAATTACCTGGCTAATTTTTTGATTTATTGTGGAGACAAAGTCTTGATAAGTTGCCTAGGCTGGCCTCGAACCCCTGGACTCAGTTCTCTCACCTCTGTCTTCCAGAGTGCTAGGATTACAGGCATGAGCCACCGCACCCAACCCATAAAAGATCTTTTTTTTTTTTTTAAGTTGAGAGTCTCACTCTGTCCCCTAGGCTGGAGTGCCGTGGCACACTAACGGCCACCGCATCTTCAACCTGTTGAGCTCAGGTGATCCTTCTGCCTCAGCCTCCCAAGTAGCTGGAACTATAGATGCACACCACCATGCCCAGCTAAATTTTTTTGATTTATTGTAGAGACGAGGTCTCATCTTGTTGCCCAGGGTGGTCTCAAACCCATGGGCTCAGGCAGTCCTCTCACCTCCACCTCCCAAAGTGCTGGGATTACAGGTGTGAGCCACTGTACCCGGCCCATAAAAGATTTTAAAATCACGGCTATCTAGGGCATAAACTGTTTCTCACATAGATGATGAAGTGCAAGAAAATTAATCACAGTAATAACACAACTGTATTCAGTAAGGATGGATGGAAATTGGTCACCTACTGTGGAGATGGTGTCAGAGGGGAGGGATCAGAGGTGAGTTAGAGCCCACGTGTGGACATTTGGAGAAAGGGTGGCTGCCTGGAAATGGAGGCTCAGACATCAGCAATTGATTCAAATTGAAATTCTACAAGGCAATTAGAATTAAGCAACTTCAGAGGGAAGCTAAGGTGCAGGCTGAGAAGGTCGGTTTGTCCATCTACAGCTGTGGGAATGGAGCTCTCTGAGTGGCGGCAGCCTGGTTAGTAAGCGTGAGGGGTAACATGCCCTTCTGGTTGTCTCCTGTAGTCTCTCCTATACTCACTCTGCTCTGGTCCCAGACCAGCCTCCCTGCCACTCTACCACTACCGTCCTGCTGATCTGCCCAGGGACCTATGGATACTCTCCTTGCAAGAACCCCTTCTCTGCAGTAGCAGTGATTGATCTCCAGGGCCTGGGAGGCATTTGTTTGAAAAGGTCTCATATGTGATGTAACCAGGAAGGAATCACCTTCCGATGAAGAGTCACCTATCAAGGGCCTCCATCTTGGCTCTCAGAGCATTCTCTCAGTGCTTCCACCTCCCTGTCTATTCCACCCCACTTTATCAAAGTTGATGCCCTGGAGGATTAGGGTGGTGGTTAAGAGCCTTCTTGACCTTGGGGCCAGATAGACCTGAGATGAAAGCCAGCCCTGCTGCTTACCAGTTCTGTGATATGGGGCACATGACCCAACCTGAACTTTAGTCTCCTCATCTGTAAACAGGGCTTTTGAGAGCATCTGCTTTAC
This sequence comes from Tarsius wallacei, assembly GCA_963574415.1. Taxonomy (NCBI): domain Eukaryota; kingdom Metazoa; phylum Chordata; class Mammalia; order Primates; family Tarsiidae; genus Tarsius; species Tarsius wallacei. The sequence continues at coordinate 1,970 of CAUYQG010171496.1, read as the reverse complement.
AGCTGCCATGAGGATTGAGAAATGAGTTTTCAGTTAGGTGCTTAGCACAGTGCCTGGCATATAGCATGTGCTTAGAGCATGGTACCCAGTTGCAGTAGTATTGATCACAGCCAAAACCATTCCTGTCACACTTCTGGTCATAGTGAACATAGCTGAGGGATCATTCCCCCACTGTTCCAGCTTAGCAAAGCCTCCCTCCTCCCCTCTACCCAAACTCCTACCATTCCTTAGCTGCTCTCATGCAGCCTCCTCTGCTGTCTGGACCCCTTTCTCTAAGCCACAGGTACATAATGCTTGATCATATCACTTGTGCTTATTTTGTATATTTATTTGTTTCCTATATTAAGCTTGGTCTTTGACAAGGTCCATTTTTGTTTCGTGGCTGTCATGGTTCTTGGAGCAGTGATGGGTCTTCCATGGTCATTACTTTGTCCTGGGGCTTTTTATACCACCTGGGGAACTGGAAGGGGGAAACGTGTGAATTAACCGTTTGCCAAATTCCAGGCAACCCTCCCCCAGAGACTGCCTTTCTGTGCATAAGGGATGCAGTGTCCTTGAGTGCATTCACCCTGTATGGAGAGAGCTTGCCGACGAGTGGGCACATCGCCCACTGCTCGTTAATCTCAGGACCATCAGCGTCCTGACATGCTCTCTGCCTGTAATGTTTTCAGGAATGGGTAACCTCGTGTCTTACGGGTAGCACAGCATGACTGAGTTGGAAGAGACCCTTGAGCAGTGGTTCTTGAGCTTTTCTAGGTCACATATTCCTTCGGAGATTGGACAGAAACTATGGACTCTATCCATAAAAGGCTAATATACACTCACACCAAAATCCACATTAATGTAAATCCAGGGGTTGGTGGACCTGCAGACAAGAGTCCTTCCAAGCCAGGCTCGGTGGCTCAGCCTGTAATCCCGCGCTTTGGGAGGCCAGTGTGAGTGGATTACCTGAGCCCGTGGGTTTGAAACCCGCCTGGACAACTTGGTGATACCTCATCTCTACAATAAATCAAAAATTAGCCGGGCGTGGTAGCGTGCGCCTGTAGTTCCAGCTACTTAGAAGGCTAAGGCGGAAGACTTGCCGGAGCCCAGCAGGTTGAGGCTGCGGTGGCCAGGAGTGGCCACTGCACTCCAGTCTGGGTGACAGAGTGAGACTCCAACTCAAAAAAAAAGAGTCCTTCCAGAGAAGTCATCAGTCCGGTTCCCCACACCAGGTGAAATTGCCTTCCACAGTGTCTCTGGCAGACTGAGGGACAGGCACTCTGGCTAGCACCTTGCTAGCCATGTTACCCCACCGCTAGGTGAAGCAGCCTATACTCCATTACCAGAGAGCTGTAGTTGTTAAGGTAGTAGTCCTTGTATAAAACTGAGTCCTTCCTGACTCTCGACATCAGTCCCTGCTTTCTGTTTCCAGGTGCATAGAAGAATAAGGAAGCAGCCTCCTCTGTGTGCCTCTAGGGGGGGCAGTTATGTCACACTTAGGCAACTGCTCTTGCTAAGAGATGGTTTCCAGACTCTTGCCAATGGTCATGCCTTCCTGGATGCCCTTCAGTTCACAGTGTTCCTAATGTCTTGTGTAGATTGAGTATCCCTAAATCTAAAATCCACAATGCTCCAAAATCTAAAACTTTTTGAGCTCCAACACAACACTCAAGGGAAATGCTAGGATTTCCAGATCAGGGATGCTCAACCAGTATGATGCAAGTGTTTTAAAATCTAAAACACGTCTGGGCTCAAGCATTTTGGATAAAGGATAGTCAACCTGTACTGATGTGGTGCTCCAGGTGACTTCTGGCCTTGCTCCAGCCCTACAATTCTGTTAATACAGTTTTAGATTTTTTTTTTTTTTTTGAGTTGGAGTCTCACTCTGTTGCCCAGGCTAGGGTGTAGTGGCATGCTCACGGCCACACAGCCTCAACCTGCTGGGCTTAGGTGATCCTTCCGTCTCAGCCTTCCAAGTAGCTGGAACC
>CAUYQG010171490.1:0-37157 GCA_963574415.1 Tarsius wallacei | reverse complement strand
AGATGGCAATTTTGAATAAATTACTGTATTCACAATGTCTGAGTCTTGATTGTCTTGTCTGTAAAATTAGTTAATAACATTTTCCTCGCAGAGTGTTTGAAGAAATTAAATAAATAATAAATAATGTGAAAAAATATTTAGCAATTAAGTACAATTAAGTACACAAAGGGAACTCAATAAATATCAGCTCCCTTACCTCTCTGAACTAAACATGTTTAGGTGTTCAAGGGTTTTTAGGCTATAGCCTCAAGGGGATAAGGGCCCTATCAGGCCCTCTGAGCCACCACTGGCTCCTAGGTTTTGTTTTGTTGAGTCAGAGTTTCACTTGTCGCCCAGGCTGCAGTAGCACAATCACAGCTACTGCAGATTCCACCTGCTGGGCTCAGGCAATCCTTCCACCTCAGCATCCCGAGTAGCTGGGACTACAGGTGCATGCCACCACGCCCAGCTAATTTTTTTATTTGATTGTAGAGATGGGGTCTTGCCATGCCCAGGCTGGTCTTGAACTCCTAGGTTCAGGCAATCTTCTCATCTCAGCCTACCAAAGTGCTGGGATTACAGGCGAGAGCCACCACGCTGGACTGGCTCCTAACTTTTAATTGACTTTGACTTTCTTCCCTATCTGGAACTCAGCTAAGAATCACAGTTCTGTTTCCTTCATCCCAACCCCCTCATCCAATGATTCATCCATCCACTTATTTACTCAAGTAGCTATTGAGAACCAAGTAGGGGACCCCTTTGAGAAGTGGCAAAGGGGAGACTTGACCCCGCCCTCTCAGAGACTGTAGTCTAGTCCTTCCGAAGGAGACCACCTCTCTTAGGCTGCAGGTTATCTCCTGCATTGCCTAATTCAGGATTGCCCAGCTTCCGATGCAGCCACACACCTGAAGGAAGCCACTGCCTAGAGACTCCACCGCCTGACCTAGTTGGCCTCTTGGATTAGAGACACTGGATGGAGAGCATTGCCTTGGACTTGGTAATGAGGACAGTTGACTCCCATATCCCTGCTGAAAGCTACCCACCTGCTATAGGCCAGGCTCTCTGCTGCTACAGCTGAGATCACTTTTTGAAACCTTTTGTGCTCCTAGAAACTGTTAGTGAATCCCAGTGTGTCTAGTAATAGCACTTTTTTTTTTTTTTTTTTTTTAGTTGGAGTCTCACACTGTCGCCCACACTGGAGTGCAGTGGCCGCTCCCGGCCACCGCAGCCTCGACCTGCTGGGCTCTGGCGATCCTTCCGCCTCAGCCTTCCAAGTAGCTGGAACTACAGGCGCGCGCTACCACGCCCGGCTAATTCATCCTAGAGTTTAATGAACTGTCCCACTATGCTGGATCATAGCCAAGCCTTTCCCACCAAGACTGCCTCTTCAGCTGCCTGACTCTGATTGTAACCCAGGCTATGGCTTCTCCTTGTTGACTCAATAACTGGCCTGTGATGTAGCTTGCATTTCTTGTTACTAAGACAGTGTTCAAAACTTTTATCAAGTGCCTCTTATGTGCTAAGCCCTATTGTTAGGCCCTTAGGTACAAAGGTGAAAAGTCCTGGTCCACCTTCATGGGGTGCATAGTCTAATAACTGTGGTCTGTGTGTAAACAGATAGGTTTGGGATTGTGAAATAAGTGCACATGAAATGTGTATATATTTTAAACATTATCTGTAGCTGAATCCTAAGTTTTGGAATTCTAGAACTGCAGCATAGGAAGAGATTTTAGGATTTTGGAAACATCTAAACCAGTCCTTGTAAGAACTAGGACCTGGAGATATAAGACATTTTCCCAAGGCCTCACTGCCTGTAACAGTGCCAAGACTAAAATATAAGTCTCTTAATTTTTGGTCTAGAGCTCTTCACGCTCACCATGTCAAGTTTCCTTACTACCCCACTGGGCCCAGATGCCGGTTTTGTTGTAGGAACGTCTCACATCCAGCAGAGGGAGCAAATCTGAGCTCCACGACTGGGTGGGGTGAGATTCTCTTGCTTGTCATTCTTGACAAAGGAGAGACAAGTCCTCAAATTGCACTGCAAAGGACAAGAAAACATAATCCTCAGGGAGATGTTCTCTGCTCTCAGTCTGAAGCAGAAAATGCTTTCCACAGTTCCTAAATAACTAAATTAGTTCCTGGCTAAATGTGGGAAAGTGTTATTTTAAAAAGATGTCCCCTAAATGTTGGGAAGAAGGCTGAAACAGTGGTGAACCAATGATCAAAAGTGTCGTTGAGAATGGCAGAGTTGACAGTGTGTGTCTCAGAGAAAAGCTATATCTCAACCTGAGAGCAACTTGGTGTTAAATCTGAAGTTCCCCCCGCCTGCCCTGTTTGTCTTGCAGTATCTGAACACCGTCATTCCTTACGAGAAGAAAGCCTCTCCTCCCTCCGTGGAAGACCTACAGATGCTGACTAACAGTGAGTTCCTCTCCTCTCTGGAATATCAACCATTGCCTTGTTTCTGCCCCCCACCTCCTTTATGCTGCACCTTTCGTGCCTCAGGCCTGAGACTCCCCAGAACAGGTTTAGATGGGTCAAAATATCCTCCATATCACTGTGTCCGGTTCTCTTGCACAGTGTAAAATTAAAATACTCTGCAGTGATACTCAGACTGTCTTTTCTTTCTCCTGGTTCCTGTAAGGGAAGAGACCTGCTGGAAAAAAAATGAGCTGGTGAAAGAGGTTGGGACGCGGGGAGAGTGATGGTGAAGGGGACTTTTTTGTTTTCCCTGGCAATTCTCAAGGCTTTGCATTCTCTGCCTTGCCTGTCCTCTCCTGTGTCCCTTGAATTGAAGAGCTTGGTCTATGGGCCTGGCTGTATTTTTAATGAGAAGCAAGGTTTCTTGGGTGGGGTAAGGCTCATTGGAAAGAATAGAGTCTAACTTTCCCTCCAGGAAGTGACTGCCTCCTTCCCTCTGCTTTGGCTCTATTGTCAAATATTAATAAACATTCTGAGCTATGGGAGGAAACCGTGTGTAATAAAGAGCCTTTTGTGGGCAGAATCTCTTCATATACATCAAACAGTGCAGCTCCCAAAGGGCTGGGGGGCACATGGTGTTAGCCATCAGTGTCAGCTCGACTCTTTTAGGAAGAGAAAAATCCTAGGCTTAGATGCAGTGACAGGCCCAGTGGATCACGAGATAAATTCCATTTCCCTGGCAACCATGCACTGTGGAGAGTGACGGCTAACAATCTGCCTGGCCCACTGCAGGCTCTGGAGGGAATAGCAGGGCTATTGAATACCCCAGGGGAAGGGAAGGTGAGCTTCTGTTCAGCTGAGGAGGATAGATACCTGCTGGGCCCTGAGATGCTAAATGTGACCAAATGTTTTCGATTTTTGTCAGTTTGGAGAACTGCAAACAGAAATCCTGCTTACATCAACAGACACTGCGTCCTTGAGAATCAGGAATTTAAAATTCAAAGTACAGTGACTTGCTCTTAACTCATTTTAAACTCCCTCATTTGCATAAATATGCACTAAATTTTTTTTAAGGGAGCAGATAGAAATGAATTGACATTTATAGGTGTTTGTGTTTTCACAAGTGGTAAGCATTTGGAAAATCATTTGGACAAATTACAAAAGTTGATATATGTAAAGTACTCTATTATAGTCTCAAAAAAGGGAAGAGCTATTAATTTATTACAGATACCCGTTCAAGAATTCAGTGTGAAATCCTTTCATTTTAATTAAGAAACAGACTTGTTTCTACTCTGACTAGGTTTGTTGACATTTTTCAAGTTTATTTTAAAAAATTATAGCTAGAGTGTATCCATCACTTAGAATACTTTGGAAATATGGAAAAGTGAACAAAGAAAAATAAATATTTCATTGTCCCCTCCACTGTGGTTACTATTTTGTTGTTTTTCAGCCATGATATTTTATATCTTTTTTTTTTTTTTTGAGTTGGAGTTTCACTCTGTCGCCCATACTGGAGTGCAGTGGCTGCTCCCGGCCACCGCAGCCTCGACCTGCTGGGCTCCGGTGATCCTTCCGCCTCAGCCTTCCAAGTAGCTGGAACAACAGGAGCGCGCTACCACGCCCGGCTAATTTTTTGATTTATTGTAGAAATGAGGTCTCGCTTGCCCAGGCGGGTCTCGAACCCGCGGGCTCAGGCAATCCACTCACCTCAGCCTCCCAAAGGCGCGAGATTACAGGCTGAGCCACCGAGCCCGGCTGATATTTTATATCTTTTTCATATAGTTGAGATTATACTGGCTACAAAATTTTGTATCGTGATTTTAGTCACATTAGTTAACATTTTGTTAACATTCTTTTTATGGCTGTCTCTTTTATCATATGGGTATACTACATTCCAATATTTTATTCCTTTAAAAAAACTGCATCTTTTATTAATACCAATTCTTCTATAGGTTATGAAATTGCTCTCCTTTCTCTCTCTCTCTCTCTTTCTCACTCTCACTCTCACTTTCACTCTCTCTTGAGTCAGAGTTTCATGGTGTCGCCCAGGCTGGAGTGCAGTGGCACGCTCGTGGCCACTGCAGCCTTAACCTGCTGGGTTTAGGCAATCTTCCTGCCTCGGTCTTCCAAATAGCTGGAACTATAAGTGCGCACCACAAAGACTGGCTAATTTTTTGGTTTATTGTAGAGACGAGGTCTTACCAAGTTGCTCTGGCTGGTCTTGAACCTCTGGGCTTAGTCAATCCTCTCACCTCAGCCTCCTGAAGTGCTGGGATTACAGGCGTGAGCCACCGCACCCAGCTGGAAGCCCTCTTTTTTTGATAAATCCTCATGTGGATTTATGAACAATATCTCTTCCTTCTTCTACTCCTTGAATCAAGGACATAGGCCAAAGATCAGCTCCAAGAACTAGATAATTCATGTACATTTTGGATTTTGAAGATCAACTTAGATACCTATTGGCTGAGTGCAATCACTGTATGTTGGTGTGACATTTAGTCTGCCTGTGCTCAGTTGAAAAGTATTCCCAGCCAGATAAGTTGAAATGAATGCATGTCTAAAAATATAGAAAAAATAAAACAGAAGAAACCAGGTCCTCCAACATCCAATTAAGTTGAAATGAATACATCTCAAATTACAGAAGAAATAAAACAAAACCCAGCACATGGAGGGCCTCAGGTTTAGTCTTTCTTTTTCTGGAACTGCCACTGACTCATACCACGGTTGGGCTTGCTCCTTATCTTTTTACAGAGCTGTATAAGACTACGTTGAATAGATACACCATCGTTTATTTAAGGAAGTTAATTGATGAAAGAATCTATTGGTGGACACCTCCCCTTTTTTGATATTATAAACAAGGCCCACATACTTTAAGTACTTTCTACAAAATTGACTGCTACAATATGAGATGTTACTTAGTTTAATAACAGAAAAAACTGTTAAAAAACTTTTTTTTGAGTCAGAGTCTCACTTTGTCATCCAGGCTGGAGTGCAGTGGCTCACTCATGGCCATTGCAGCCTCGACCTGCTGGGCTCAGGTGATCCTTCTGCCTCAGCCTTCCAAGTAGCTGAAACCACAGGCACACCACTACACTTGGCTAATTTAAAAAAAAAAATTTTATTGTAGAGATGAGATCTTGCCATGTTGCCCAGGCTGGTCTCAAACCCCTGGGCTCAGGCAATTCTCTCATTTCTGCCTCCCAAAGTGCTGGCTATTTTTAAAAATTTTGTAGGCCAGTCACAGTGGCTCATGCTTATAATCCCAGCACTTTGGGAGGCTGAGGTGAGAGGATTGCCTGAGCCCACGGGCTTGAGACCAGTCTGGGCAACTTGGCAAGACCTCATCCCTACAATAAATCAATGGTGGTGTGTGCCTATAGTTCCAGCTACTTGGAAGGCTGAAGTGGAAGGATCACCTGAGTCCAGCAGGTTGAGGCTGTGGTGACTATGAGCATGCCACTGCACTTCTCCAGCCTGGGCAATGGAATGAGACTCCAACAACAACAACAACAAAAGTTTGTAAAAAACATTTTTAAAAGACTTTAATAGCTTCCTTGTTTGCTTCATGTGTAGGTCACGTGTTATTTCAACAAGAAGTCTATAAGCTCTTTGAGAGTTTGTCATTCTTTTTTGTTTTTTTGAGTTGGAGTCTCACTCTGTCGCCCAGACTGGAGTGCAGTGGCCGCTCCTGGCCACCGCAGCCTCAACCTGCTGGGCTCCGGCGATCCTTCCACCTCAGCCTTCCAAGTAGCTGGAACTACAGGCACGCGCTACCACGCCTGGCTAATTTTTTGATTTATTATAGAGATGAGGTCTCGCTTGCCCAGGCGGGTCCCGAACCCACGTGCTCAGGCAATTCACTCACCTCAGCTTCCCAAGGCACGGGATTACAGGCTGAGCCACCGAGCCCGGCTTGAGTTTGTCATTCTTTTGCATCTCCACAAATTGTAACATTGCAATGGGTATAAAATAGAAAATAAATACTTATTAAATTGACTTCATTTGTTATTAATACATTGGAGGTGAGAACTTTTCTAATTCTGTTTATATGAATAGAATGTCTTTAAAGACACTTTTATTGATTTCAGTGATATAAATTCTTAACGTTTACATTGACTATTCGAAAGTTGATTCTTTCTATTTATTTGTTTGTTTCAAGAGATAGGGTTTCACTCTATAACATAGAGTGTGGTGACTTGGTCATAGCTCCCTGCTGCCTCAAACCCTTAGGCTCAAGTGGTCCTCCTGCCTCAGCCACTCAAGTAGCTGTGATTGCATGTGCAAGCCACTGTGCCTGGCTTCTGATTTTTTTTTTTTTTTTTTTGAGTTGGAGTCTCACTCTGTCGCCCGGACTGGAGTGCAGCGGCCGCTCCCGGCCACCGTAGCCTCGACCTGCTGGGCTCCGGCAATCCTTCCTCCTCCGCCTTCCAGGTAGCTGGAACCACAGGCACGCGCTACCACGCCCGGCTCATTTTTTGATTTATTGTAGAGATGAGGTCTCGCCAAGTTGCCCAGGCAGGTCTCGAACCCGCGGGCTCAGGCAATTCACTCACCTTAGCCTCCCAAGGCGCGGGATTACAGGCTGAGCCACCGAGCCCGGCTTTCTGATTCTTTTTAAAGATTGTTTTGTTTTTATTATTATTAAGGACTTATGTTTAGAAGGGAGGTTGAGACAGGAGGATTGATTGAGCCCAGGTGTTCGAGGCTATAGTGAGCTATGACTGCATCTGTGAATAGCCACTGCACTCCAGACTGGACAACATAGCAAGACCCTATCACTAAAAAAAAAAAAAAAGAAAGAAAAAAGAAAAAGAGATCTACTCAGTAGATGGTATGAAAATTTTAGATGAGCCTAAAAGGAAAAAAAAGCAACTGATAGAGACAACCACTGTGGCTCTTTTGATGTATTCTCCTCTACCGTCATGTTGAATACTGACTCTTGACAGAGGCCACTAGGCTTTTGCTCAATACTCAATAAATGTCTGTTTGCCTCGAATCATTTCTCACTCTGGGTTGGGTGGCCCTAGAAGGTAAACTTCATGCCCTGATGGTATCTTGGCTCCTCTCTCTTTCTCCCCTCTCCTAGTTCTCTTTGCCATGAAGGAGGATAACGAGAAGGTGCCTACTTTGCTAACGGACTACATTTTAAAAGGTAAGAGCAGCCTAGTTCTCCTGGAGCAGAAGTGGTCCTCTGGGGCTCCTGTTCCAGCTGTGAAACCCACTCTGAAGCCTTCCCAGAGCATCCAGCCAGATCAGACCGGGCAGGGGCCAGGGAAATCAAGTGGACAATTGAATCTCTCAGTAATGGGCTTCTTCCTTTGGGTGTTGCTAGGAAGCCTAGGAGGAGATTCCAGCACCCCTGAGTCACCAGCATGACCCATATGTGGAGCAGCAAACCAACAAAGGACTTATTGTGAACATTCTGTGGAGTTTGAGCTGCTTAGGATTTAGTTGGGAAAAACAAAGCTTAAAAGATCGTTGAAAACTTTTCAAGTACATGAAAGGAAACTGGAGTCATGATTAGCTGTATCCTTTCATAACTTTAACCTTTTATTATGGAATTGGTAACACATAAAAAAGTAAAAGGAAGAGTACAGTCAGCTCTTAATTTACATAATGTACATCCAGCTCCAACAGTTGCTAACTCATGGCCAGTCTTATTTCATGGATACCTCTATCCAGCTTCTCCCTTCCCATATTATTTTAAAGCAAATTTCTGTCATATTTTTCTATCCATAAATATTTCAGGATGCATTCCTAAAACATAAGACTCTCTAGAAAAACACAGCCACAATACCATCATCACAATTACAAAACATTTAGAATTTCTTCATATTGACTATCCAATCAATATTCAGATCTCCCTGATTTTCCCATAAAATGTTTTGTTTTCCAGTTTATTTGTTTGAATCAAAATCCAGTGACGGTTCATTGCAGTGAAAGTGGCAATTTGATGATTTGTCTCTTAGGTCTCTTTTAATATATATAGGTTCCCTTTTCCTTTCTCTCCTCCAGTTCTTATAATTTATTTGTTGTTTGTCCCATAGAATTTTCTCATTCTGGATTTTTGCTGATTTCACCCCCATAGTATAATTTAATATACTCTTCTGTTTCCTTTATTTCCTGTGATCTGATGGAATTAGGGCCTGATCAGATTCAACGTCAGATTTTTTTGAAAAGTGCCACATTATTGATGGTTGCAGACTTCCAGATTCCTACCAGGAGACATATATTGTCTGGTTGTCTTTCCTTTTGTGATGTTAATAGCCACTGAGAATCACTCATTGTCTAGATCCATTGTTTTATTTTTGCTCTATGTGCACACCAAACTGTGTACAGTTTCAGGTTTGTGGAACCTACAGTTAAGAAACCCTGAGCTATATTGTTTCTATGAAGATCAGAGAGATTAATGTTACATTTCAGCAGGAGGAACTTAGGCTAAACATGAAAAGGAACTTGTGACTCAAAGATTTTAAAAGAGCAGTGAATTTCTCAAAGAGGGTTTTCAAAGGAGAATTATAGAAATGGGTTATATAAATTTGGTAGTCTGAGGGCTAGACTTTACCCCTCATGATCCCCTGAAATGTCAGTGCTCACTCTGGGTTGGGTGGCCAGTAACTGTAGAAGTAACTGATATTTACTAAGCACTTTCTGTATGCCTCTCAACCAGCCTGTGGGGATAGACACAGGTACATTCTACTGTATAGGTGAAGAAACATCCAAATGGGTAGGTGAAGTAATTTTCTTTTTTTTTGAGTCAAAGTCTCATTCTGTCACCAGTGGCATACTCATGGCCACCGCAGCCTCAACCTGCTGGGCTCAGGCGATCCTTCCATCTCAGTCTCCCGAGTAGCAGGGACTACAGGTATGCACCACCACACCCAGTTAATTTTTTTTGTTTATTGTAATGACAAGGTCTCGGCAAGTTTCCCAGGCTGGTCTCGAACCCCTGGGCTCAGGCAATCCTCTCACCTCCAACCTCCGAAATGCTGGGATTATAGGCGTGAGCCACCATGCCTGGCTTCGAAGTAATTTTCTTAATAGAGTTAGTAATGGCTGGATCCAGGATTTGAACTCAGGCAAACGGGCCCTGAAGACTGTACACTTACTCATTTTCCAGACAACCACCTGCCACTGTCTCTTCCTTCTTCTGGAAAAAAGATACAGGATTGTAGCTCTTCCCTGGCTCTAAGGGAGCAGCAGTTCTCTCTGCTCGGAGGTGGTGTGACTGCTCTCAGCCAGGGCCATCTTGGCTGGCAGGTGCTGGCCCACAGCTGGGCTCTGATCCTCTCCTCCCTCTTCTCGTTTCAGTGCTCTGCCCTACCTAACCAGCCCTTTGGAGCAGCCTCGCTGCAGGAGGTCACTGAGCAAGAGTCATTCCATCACAGGGACTGCATGACACCACGTAACCTCCGACGTGTATTTAAACGTGTATAGCTTAACCTGGATTAAACATGAGCAAATGCGCGGGGTCCTTTGCTGTTGGCTTCTAGTGCTAGTAATCATTGGATGCATGATGGGGGGCAGAGCGTGTGACGTTGCCTCCTCCCCACCTGTGCTGGGGAAAGGGAAGGCAGATGCTTTCACCGCTCTTTACGTAGTCTGGCTCCAGCCCTCAAAAACAGCTTATACTCTTAAGACTAATTTTGAAATAAAACCTTCATTTAATTAATATTCTTCATGTTCTTTGGAGTGTGGTGTCCATTGGCCTCTGTTGCAAATCCTCTAGAGACAGGCTGTATAGCAGCCTTCAATGCTGTGCTGTGGCCTATGGCAGCCAGTGCAGGAAGCGTGCCCTGTTGTGGGTCATGGTGGGATCATGGAACACAGTGGGGCTGCCCATAAAACAGGCAGAAGGAGGAGGCCAGCCACCACCGACTCAAGTTTTTGCCGCTTGGCCATGTTCAAGGACACTGGACCATGGGTTGCAGGAACCAGCTGGTCAGAGTTAGTGTCAGACTAGCGGGGTGAGTGTGCAATTGGCGGACAGAAAGTGAGGCAGCTGCAGGCTTCCTGTAGAGATGGTCAGGTTGGCTGCTGGAGCCCTCACCAGGCCCTCCACAGGAACCTTGAGGCTCAGGGGCTGGGGCAGTCAGCTCTGCCGAGCTCTTCCAGCATGAGTATTGTGACTTGTTTTCTGCACTAGGAGATGCCACCCCTCCCTGTCTGTCCCAATTACCCCTAGCAACAGTATCCTATGCCTTTGCAATGCCCTTCCTGCCCTTTCTGCGGCCCTAAAGTTCCAGCCACTCTGATTCCTACATGCTATCTCCAGCATCAACGGCAGGCAGCTGCCAGTCTTGACAGACCAGAAAGCAAATGCTGTCCTTGTTTCCCGGATGCTCGCTTGATTTCACCACAACCTGAATCCCGTTGGTTTCCATCTCCTGGCTTGAATGATATTAACCCTGCCAATTCACAAACCTCCCTCTGAAAGCAAAACACTGTTATTGGGCACTTGCTATGGTCTGCCACTGGCCTTATCACTCTCTATACATTATCTCACAACATAGTATCCCCATGTGGAAGTAAGTACAAGTTTTGGTTTTTTTTTGAGTTGGAGTCTCACTCTGTCGCCTAGGCTGGAGTGCAGTGGCATGCTCACGGCCACCGCAGCCTTGACCTGCTGGGCTCAAGTGATCCTTCCACCTCAGCCTTCTAGGTAGCTGGAACTACAGGCATGTGCCATCACACCTAGCTAATATTTTTGTTGATTTATTGTAGAGATGAGGTCTCCCCAAGTTGCCCAGGCTGGTCTCGAGCCCGTGGGCTCAGGCAATCCTCTCACCTCTGCCTCCCAAAGTGCTGGGATTATAGCCGTGAGCCAACATGCCCAGGCTAGGTACAAGTATTATCCTTATTTTTCTAAGCAGGAAACCAAGAAGCAGAGATGTTCAGTAGCTGCCCTAAGGCCATGTAGGAGATAGTAGCGTCAGACCGGCGCTTAGGTTTATTATCCAATGAGACTTCCCCTGATTGTTAGGAGTTTAGGGTTTACTTGAACTGAGCCCATCGCAGGCAAAGTCATACTTTTTCACATCAGCAGCTCCAGAGAAGGCCACAAGATGGATGTAGGTGACTACAGAGGGCATCCTCCGTGCCCTGCCTCTCACTTCCTTGGCCTCTGCTTTTCTAGCAGAACAGTAGCAAAATCTTATCTTGGGGTGACAGGGATTTACCCCACCAGGGAAACTGCCCCAGTGCCGGAGCTCTGACTCAGGCATATCCACAGAGCAGACCTTCTTCACATATACAGCCCTGGCTGCCAAAGGAAGATAGAAGTGACCGTAGGGACCTGTGCAAATTCTCAGGGTCAACAGATTGACATTAATATTAGTCCTGTAACAAAAGGAGATGACTTCGGTTCTGCAGTTCATTGGCACTAAGGCTAAAGATGTCAGGGTCACTAGTGGTGTGAGGTCATTAGCAAGTTTAACACTTTGCCAGCAACGGGCTTTTTCCACCAGTCTCAGCAAAGGGGAAGCAGTGAATCCCCCGAGAGCTTTCCTTCCTGCCTCGGATTTGCCAGATCTGGGTCAGCCACTCCTTTCCCCCAATTTATCCTGCCAGCAGGTGTCTGGAGCAGCAGAGACAAGCTAATCAAAGCTGCTGGCAGTTAAAAATAAATCTCAAGTGTCAGGGATATACTGATTCCGGGAGGAGGTGAGCAGGGCGGGCTGAGATCCATGGCTCCTTGTTTCTCTCTCCTTTGGTTCACATTCAGAGGTTAGAGGGAACATGAAGTCGTCTTGCTACTCCAAGTGTGGTTTCCATGCTGGCAGCGTTGACCACACCTAGGAGTTTAGAAGTGCAAAATCTCAGGACCCAACCCAGATCTACAGAGCCAGCATCTACATTTTTTTTTTTGAGTTGGCGTCTCACTCTGTCGCCCAGGCTGGAGTGCAGTGACACGCTCACGGCCACTGCAGCCTCGACCTGCTGGGCTCAGGTGATCCTTGCACCTCATCCTTCCAAGTAGCTGGAACTAAAGGCACGTGCCACTATGCCTGGCTAATTTTTTGATTTATTGTAGAGATGAGGTCTCACCAAGTTGCCCAGGCTAGTCTCAAATTCTTGGGCTCAGGCAGTCCTCTTGCCTCGGCCTCCCAAAGGGCTGGAATTACAGGCGTGAGCCATCGCGCTTGGCTAGGAATTTGCATTTTAACAAGCTCTCCTTGGGACCGGTGTTTGCATCAAGATTTGGAGAAACTCTGCTATAGGTTTCTGGAATTGTTGAAGCCCTGACTCTTCAATACTGAACCTGGGCAAATTGCGGATAGTGTAATTATCAAGTGAGCACAAGTTTCTTCCTTTAGCTTTCCTCTCTTCTGGTCTTTCTGGATTGTGTGACATCAAGGAAGGGACCCAAGGATGAGCGGATATTCAGGCTCCAGTAAGTCTTGCCTATAAATCTCAAGTCCAGGCTAGGATGGTCGTGCTCACAAGGAGTATCAGAGAGCCAAGGTCTGCAGGGCGCCCTCCTAGGTAGGTCTGAAGTCGGTCTGGCTAGTAGCGCCTGCAAATTAGGTGTGTTCCATCAACTAAAGGATTTTGCTAGGCCTAATCCTGGTGAGGAAACCCCCATAGCATCAGAGGCCAGCCTTTAATTATGTAGAGTTGAAACAAACAATTATGGGGGACAAACCATTTTCCAAATGGAATATCCTAACGTTCCTTATTCCTTTGGGAGACTGATGTGACCCTACAAAAAGGAAACTCAAAGGGAGAATCTTGTGACTCTAAGTTTTTGGGACAAATTCGATTTAAAAAATTAAGTAAACCCTTTTTATATTCACTGGAATAATGTCTGGAAAATTACTATCTTGAGCTAGTCGTCAGGGAAAAAGAGACAGAGACTATCAATGAGAAGGCATGAACATCCAGTGTCTTAGGGCAAATTATAACCCAAGTCCTAATGGACTTCAAAGAGTCCATGCCATGAGCCTTTTATGAGCACCCACTATGTCCTAGACACTTCAATCACAGCCCAATCCCTGAGAACCTTAGGGGTCTCACCAGAGGTCAAAAGCAGGGAGAACCTCAGGGCGCCCAGCTTTCCTCTCAGCAGAAGCAAGAAATGGGGGACGGCAGCCTCATTTCCGAGGAAGCCAGGAGAGGTGACTCTCATCACCCAGCCAGCCTCCGTGATTAGTATGCCTGGTGAGGAGAGTAATTAAATGCTGCTCTTGGAGAAGAGACACTCGCGTTCTTGATGGCGCCTGATTATTTATTTCCTCGAGAAGATGGGAGAATAGTTGTTAGGATTTCTGTCTGAGCCTGAGGTTTGCTCTCCTCCCTTCACTAGGGAGGGGAGGCCACCCCACTCACTGGGAAGGTGCTTTGGCTTCTTATTAATGCCTTTCTTCTAAAAGAACAATGAGCCACCTTAGCCCACAGCCCAGCAGCTCCACGCCCCGCCCAAGCCTTCATGCATATTCATCCTGCTTCAAAGAGCACAGCGTGGAATATGCAAATTAGCCAGGCAGGCGCTGGTTGGCATTTTGATAATAGCTTTGTCTGAAAACCCCAGAGACGCGAGCACATCTAGTTTCTCTCTCCCCCTCTCTCTTTTCTCTACCCTTGTGTCCTGCTCCCCACTCTCTCTTCCGCTGCTAACCTGCCAGAGAACAGGAAAACGAATCACAGAATGGAAGAAGCACGTTGCAGGGGAGCCGGGTGTCATGTTCCAGTTCAGTGTATTTCCACCTCATTCTCTCTCCTCCCTCTTTCTTGAACAGAGTTGCCCTGTTTTTCCCCACCAAGCTGTTGCCTGATTTGACAACACCCCAGGGCCTTGGGCCTGTCCTCTGCTCTCCGTTGACTCCCCCACTCTTGTCTGGGGACCCATTCTATGCCCAGCGATTAGCCCCCTTCCTTTTGTCTTTCTTCCTCCATCTTTCAACCTGCTTTTGTCCATACTCTCCACAGTCCAGCCTACAAACCTCAGAGTCCAGCCTTGCTTTCCAAGTAAGAGGAAGAGGAATCGCCCACACAGGCCGAGAGAGAGGGCTAGGATGTCAGCTGTCACCAACAGATCACTCCTCATACTCCCCAGGTCCTGACACACACCAGCCTCTAAAACACATCTGCATGACCATCACCAACAGGGTGGTGACCGCTGTTGCCCACTCCTGTATTCCAGCAGCTTCTCCATGACTAGCTTCCTGACTCCCTCTCACAGCAGAGCTCCTCTAAAAGTATGAAGAGCAGTTAAGTCCTGCTCCTTCCTCCACTAATGTAGATGGTTCAAGTTAGGAACTGGTGGGTTTCAGGGTAGATACTCTCCTGTGGGAGAAGCAGGCTGAGTTGGAACCCACGTTGTTGGGTGCTATTTCATTTGGGACCTTGGAGGAGAAAAGCAAAGGCAGGTGCAGGGATGCATGTGCCTCCTGGGATTTCAGGGAAGGGGGCAGGCTTTCTCCTTGACCCTCAAGACTGGCCCTGGTCCAGCCAAGGAATAAGCAGGTAGATTATTTCATAAAAGGAACATGGGTTTTGGCCTTGAGTTCAAATCCCAGCTCTACTACATATTAAGCTAAATAATGTTTTAGAAAATTAATCTCTCCAAGCCTCAGTTTTCTCATTTAAAAACGGGAATATGAATATTAATAATAATACTAATAATTCTCCCAGGATTGTTTTAAATAATGTTCAGTGTCTAATGTATGCACTAAGTGCTTGATAAAGTGTGCCATTTATTTATTTGTTTGTTTGTTTATTTTTGGTTTTGGTTTTTTTTGAGTTGGAGTCTCACTCTGTCGCCCAGACTGGAGTGCAGTGGCATGCTCCCGGCCACCGCAGCCTCGACCTGCTGAGCTCCGGCGATCCTTCCGCCTCAGCCTTCCAAGTAGCCGGAACTACAGGCGTGCGCTACCATGCCCAGCTAATTTTTTTTTGATTTATTGTAGAGATGAGGTCTTGCCAAGTTTCCCAGGCGAGTCTTGAACCCACAGGCTCAGGCAATCCACTCACCTCGGCCTCCTAAAGCGTGAGATTACAGGCTGAGCCTCTGAGCCCGGCCTGTTTGTTTATTTTTGAGTTAGGGTCTCACTCTGTCAACTAGGCTGAAGTGCAGTGGTGTCATCACGGTTCACCGCAACCTCAACCTCCTGGGCTCAGGTGGTCCTTCTGCCTCAGCCTCCCTAGTAGCTGGGATTACAGGTGTGTGCCACCACACCTGACTTTTTCGTTGAGATGAAGTCTATGTTGGCAAGGCTGGTCTTGAACTGCTGGGCTCAAGCAATCCTCTTGCCTCAGCCTTCCAAAGTGCTGAGTTTATAGACATGAGCCACTATGCCCAGCCGTGACTTTTATTTTTGCTAGTAAACTTTGAGGAACACAGAAAGGGCTGGGTCCTATGGCCTCTTTAGCCTTGGGGACCTGACCATTTTTCAATCCAATTGACACATACTTGAAGACAAAAAAAAAAAAAAAGACAAGATAAGTGCAGCCTGTTACCCTAAAGTCAGTTTGATACCTACCTTTCACCCTCATTAAATTCTGCTTAGTAGTAGCCTGGAGAGCTGTGGGACCTGCTTATTCTAGAACCAGTGGCTTCCAGGTACAAGGAACAAGGATACAAAACCAAGAGGCAAGAGTTGGATTGTATTCTGACTCCTCGGCAGTTCCTTCAGGGAAGTGGTGGAGGAGCTACTGTGAAAAGTCAAATTTATTTTTGCACTTAGGAACAGACTCTATGAGGGGGGGACCCAAAAAACCCAGAATTTACATATTAAAAAGTTGCATGTATATTCTTACATGTTTAGACTTTAGCCACCTTCAAAGTACTCTTTGCTTGATGCAATATACCTATTGAGACACTTTTTCCACTGCTCAAAACAGTTTTGAACTCGTCAATTTGGATGCCTTTTTTGTGCTTCTGCTGTTTTTTGTTTCACCTCTTCCACATCGGCGAGATGTTTCCCTTTGAGGGCTCGTTTCATCCAGGAAACAAACAAAAAGTCACTTAGGTGAGATCAGGTGAATAAGAAGGGTAGGGGGCGAGAGTCATGCCATTTTTGGTCAAAAGCTGCTGAACACTCAGGACAGTGTGGGCAGGTGCATTGTCATGATGGAAGAACCAGTCACCTGTTTGCCACAACTTGGGGTGTTTCTTCCGAAAATCGTGATGCAACCCTCTCAAAACTTCCAGATAAAAACTTTAGTTGATCATTTAATCTGGAGAAATAAATTCTGAGTGTACTACAAGAGGCTTGCCCTCCAAAAAAGGTCATTTTGGTGTTTTTTGGGTCCCCCTGGTATTTTTACTGGCAAGGAGATGGGTGGGGTGACAAAACAAACACACAGACCACCCAGACACACTCAGGGAAGCCGCCCATGCTTTATGGTTAGGCAGGAAGGTGGAAACATGAGGATAATTCAGGAGGTTTGAGAAAGGCCCTGCAGATCTCATCAACCCCTGCTCCCACATATTACAAGAGCCCTGAAGATCACAGGTCAACAGTCTGGAGGGTTCCTGCGTATTCTCTCTGTCTGCAGAAGGCAGATCTTGGGTCACTGGGTGGAAGTTGACAGGAGCAGTTAGCTCTGTGTGACAGTTTGCCCTTCTTTGCCCTGGGAGGCAGTAGGCACTGTGAGGTAAAGACAGATGAAAATTTACTGTGTGCTGTGTGGATTCCTACATGGTGTAGGTCAGTTGGGTTTACTAACCCACAGTTCCCTTTCCAGGACTGAGAAATTGTTTTCACTCTAGGCTTGGATTCTTAAGATGCAAATTCAACTGGGATGGGCAACAATGAGAGTACCAGGCATCTTCAGCTCACAACGACTAACTTCAGATCCTTCTGTGAAACCAGGATCAGAATCTCTGGGGCACTATTAAACATGCACCCACCTGAGTCCCATCCTGTGAGATTCTGATTTAGTAGGTCAGCAATTCTAAGGTGCACCCCAGCTGAGAATCCCTGGGATGGGGGTTGGAGGAGAGACAAAGATATCACCGGGCCAGGAGGGGTGAGGAGAGCAAAGTTATTTCACCTCCCTTCAAAATGTGTCTGAATGTTATACACAGCATTACCCAGTAAAAAGGGAAGCAAGAATGTGAAGAGGTCTGGCTGCTGGAAGCTGGGCAGTGATGTCAACCTCAGCTTCTCCAGCAGGGG
Source organism: Tarsius wallacei (assembly GCA_963574415.1). NCBI lineage: Eukaryota > Metazoa > Chordata > Mammalia > Primates > Tarsiidae > Tarsius > Tarsius wallacei. The sequence continues at coordinate 19,635 of CAUYQG010171490.1, read as the reverse complement.
TGAGTGGCTTCCAGGGAGAGCAGCAGCATCCAGGGGAGGAGCTGGGAACATGGTGAACTGTCTACAGGACTAGAGTTTCATGGACTATCGACCTAAGGGCACTTAGCAACCATTTCCTCTAACCCCTCAGCACGTGAGGAACATTACTTTAGATGGTCTCTGGGTGTAAGGCGAAGTTATTGGCTGAGCCTTGACCACATCTGGGGAACCTAGTGTTCTTCCTTTAATGCAAAGTGCTCACGGGAGGTCCATTTAAGGCGGAACAGGCCTTAAATGAATTTGGTATAAAAAAATTCAGCTACTTGGAAGGCTGAGGCGGAAGGATCGCTGGAGCCCAGCAGATCGAGGCTACGGTGGCCATGAGCGTGCCACTGCCCTCCAGCCTGGGTGACAGAGTGAGATGCCAACTCAAAAAAAAAAAAAAAAAATTACAGTACAATGGCGGAAACAACTACTCAGAAATTCACAGGAATAACAGGTGGATGTGAGATATACACACCTGAAGTGAGTTCTCTGAATAATAAGATGAAAAAAATGTGAAAATGAAAAGGCATAATGAGATACACATAACTGAAGGGAATTGTCTTAAATGGCTGATTGTAATGAGATGTACATAAATTGTAAGGCTTGTAATGAAATGAAAAAAATCATATTCTTGCCTGATAATACTGGGTGTAATGTCTACACCTGAAATAAGTCGTCTCAGTGCATTGAGTGTAATGAGATGCACATAATTTTAAAGAGTGTAATGAGATGAAAAATAAATCAAACACTTGTCTTAAAATGAAAGATGTACTAAGATGCACACACCTGAAGGGCATTGTCCTAAATGGATTCTATTTAATGAGATGCATTTAATTTGCAAGGGGGCTAAATGAGATTGGCCCAGAGAGAGGCTGAGAAATATAAAAGCATAAGATACACTTGAAAGTGGTATAATAAAACCTGCCTCATCTGTGGGGCGAAAATAAGATGCCAAAGTGGAAATGCATGTCGTATGAGATGATTGACATTCTTTCTGCCAGTCCTGGATGCTCGGTCCCATGGCCTGTGACGTTCTGCAGAGTTCATCATCCTTTGCCCCCAGTAGGAGAGCACGCACATAGTAGGCACCTGGGCATTTAATTGAATGAGCTCAGGGGGTTGTAGTCTGGCAAAAGGAAGATAAAGAGCAGCCATAAAGCAAGAAACTTCAAAAGAAAGTGGACGAGTATTTTCTGAGAGCAGTGTTCCTCAAAGTCTCCAGGCTCTGCCTAGGAATCTGGACAGAACACTGGTCGAGGAACCTAATACACACCTATGACAAGCAGCCTTCATGGTTGCCTACAGGGGCCAGGTAGGCAGGTAGCATATGAGTGAAGACATCTGGATGTGAGACACAGGCATACTTCGTAATGGGTGGTAGGAGTATTTTCACTTCCACAAACCAGCACGTTCTCTCCAATATTTTGTTTCATAGGCAGAGCCCTCCCTCTTAGATTATCTTATTTTCCCAGGCTTGATGGAGTAATGAGTAAAGATAAATATTTTCCTTCTTAAAAACAACCATTAGATATCGGAGGGAAAGGATGGAAAAGGGAGATGGGGGGAAGGCAGAGGTGGGGAGAGAAGCATAACTAAACAGCCACCCAGGTAGTGACAGCTGATGACAAATGGCAACAGACATCCAGCCTCAGTGTTGGGAAGGCCACAGGAGCGGCGAATATCCCTGGTGACCTGGAGAGTGAGCCTTGGGGAATAGCAATGACTCAACCATACCTAATCGTGGCCGTGTGGGAATACAGGTCCTGAGTTGCCTGATTGCCCGAATTTTCAGGAGAAACCAGGACTGACTTTTTTTTTTTTTGAGTTGGAGTCTCACTCCGTCGCCCAGACTGGAGTGCAGTGGCCGCTCCCGGCCACCGCAGCCTCGACCTGCGGGGCTCCGGCAATCCTTCCCTCAGCCTTTCAAGTAGCTGGAACTACAGGCACGTGCTACCACACCCGGCTAATTTTTTTGATTTATTGTAGAGATGAGGTCTCGCCAAGTTGCCCAGGCTGGTCTCGAACCCGCGGGCTCAGGCAATCTACTCACCTCAGCCTCCCAAGGCGCGGGATTACAGGCTGAGCCACCGAGCCCGGCAGGACTGGCTTTTTAATGTGCAACCTTCTAACTTTTAAAAGCTGACACAAAATTTAAAAAACAATATATGGTCCAAATAAAACAGATCCATCAGCTGAATCTGAGCTGAACATCACAGGGGACCTGAGAGCCTCCTGTTTGCACCTCTGAGTGATGACGTTTGGGGTCACTGTGCTAAGCGTGAGGTCATAGTCACAGCCACTACAGGAATGTTACAAGCACACATTCAGTCTCACCTTATTTCTGCTAGAATGTAAACTCCCTGAAGCCAAGACTGCTTCATTAATCACAGTTATATCTTCATAAAACCGTGCCTGGGGCAGAGTGGGTGCTCAACAAATGCATGTTGAATGAATGAACGGGCATTAGGAATGAGTCAAGCTGGCTGCAGTATGCCAGTCACTGCCCACATGGGGTCCCAGGCAAGGCAGCAGAGGGGCTCCTGGTCAGGTTGAGCTCTGGCCACCAATTCCTAGGAGCAGGATCTCCAAGCCTGAAAGGTCTTTCCTGATGGACTGGGGGTTGGGGGCAGAAGTCAGTCTGAACAGCTTCCAGGGCTCTGACATCAGAGTTCTACAAGGATTATGGCACATCTTCCTGTGTTGGGCAGCATTTGGGTCATGCACAAAGAGAGGTTGCTGGCTGCTCAAAACACGACCACATCTCAAACTATTTAGGAAACCCCTTTTCTATTGGAAACATGGTTGAAAGATGGCAGAACTTGACCAAAACAGGAGGGGTTGGGAGAAGCTGGGACATGGTACTTTGTAACTTCTTTAGAATAGTGTTCCCTAAGGTGTGTTTTGTGGAACACTGGTATAATTTGAGTAGGTATTACTTTAAAAAGGAGGGGGCAAATAAATCTGGGAACAGCTGAAACGAAGTTAAATAGGTTTCTTTCCTGCAGGACTTTTCAGAGTCTTTAGTGTACTAATGAGCATTGTGAAACTTTGCTAGCAAAATACAATATAGAGTTAATCTTAGGCTAATCTGGGCATGGAATTTTTATTGGTAACGTTATCTTTTAACAATGTGCTCCTTGGAAACCATTGCTTTAAAAGACAGGACTTTCTCTGTCTGCCAAAAGATGGGGCTCTGCTGAGTTTGCAGAACTCTTTGTAGGTGTGAGGGGATGGTTCTCTGAGAGCAGTGACTCAAGGAACTCCATCAAAGCTGCTTGGAGCCCACTTTGCCTGTGTAACCAGGCCCTCCCCTACTTCCGCCTGGCCATAGGGATCCAACAGTTAAGTGCGAGTTCTTCCAGCCTCCGCGAATGTGAACAAGGAACCCTCCTCCCGCTTCTAAACCGATGCCCTAGACCTCTCAGCAATGGTGCCCAGGTGCGGGAACCTCAAGTCTGAAGGTAACAAAAAAGCCCGCCTCTCGCTTCGGTGGGGGATAAGTTGCCCCTGCATTTCCTTTTGCCCTTGGGGCTGCAGCGTGGACCCTGGGATTCGAGGGCAGGCTCCTCCCCGGGCACAGGGATTAAAGTCAGCAGTGGGGACTGCCTCTCCTCCCGGGTCCTGGGGCCTTTCACTTGCTGATGGGGAGAGGGCGGGCAGAGGAAGCCTGGGGGGTGGGGCTTGGTGGAACCCGCTTCCACGTGGAAACCCTCGGTGGGGTATGGTGGACCGGAGGGACCAAGTTCAAAGCTGTCTGCTGCGGTGGGGGGAAACTGTCAGGAGAGGGCAGTACAGAGCTTCTCCTGTCTCTCTTACAGCTAGCCACGCGCAGGGCAAGGGTGCCAAACTCGCTGTCTTCCTCCCCAGGAGGGTCAGCTGAGGTCACCCGGGAAGCCCGTCTACCTTGCCCCCTGCCCTGGGTAGTCAGATGTAGGCTGAGGCCTCAGGGTCCCACTAAAGGAGCAAGGGACCGCTACAGCAGCCACAGAAAAAGAGAATTGTGCACCAGGATTATGGTAGGTAATAAGATTTACTGAAAACTTCGCGGCCACATTCAGTACTGGTTTGGTGGATACATCAGAAGGAGGTTGCATAACATTAGGCAGGTGGAGGGGGCTGGGAGGAAGAGATGTGGGCACGTGTGTGTGTGTGTGTGTGTGGGCGAGCTTGTACTGGGAGGACGCCTGTCAAGGTGGTGAGTGAAAGGATGTGTGTGTGTGTGTGCGCGTGCGTGTGTGTGCAAGTGTAAGAAGAAAAACCAGAAAAGGAAATGCATTTTATCCCACTGCACGTTGCAAAAGTCTCACGCCAAAAAAGCTAGACTTTCCTCTACCTATGGCATCAAAAGGGAGTAAAAAATGATTGGATCACCCAGATTATAAATAAGGTTATTTGTTTCTCAAAAATCCCTATTAAAACATTAAATATCAGCTCTTTTGGGGGAGAAATACATTCATTTCAGGGAGACCTCAGGAAAGCGACCATCCTTTTGCTCCGCCCCAACCAGTTGGAAGCCCCGGAGGGGCCCAAGGGTTCCGCCAGTGGAGCCAGGTAGCCACTCACATCCTGCCACTGAAGGAGATGGCTAATGCACAATTTACAAATGAAACTGCACGTCCATTAAATTAAATCCAATGGGAAACACACGCGTGATCGGTCCTGTCATTCACAGCAGCAGGGGAGAGAGGAACGGGAGGAGGGGTGCCAAAGGTGAGGGTCTGGAAGGTGGGATGGGAGGGTGTGTGTTAGGGCAGACAGTGGAAAGCCGCTGCCTCCTCCCAGGAGCCCCAGTTCCTCCAGGGCTGTGGATGTTGGGATTAGAACAGCGAGGCGGGTGGGGTGGGGCACCCTGCAGGCTCTTGGGTGCCATTTCTCTGGGCCCTCATCACATTCTGGATATTGATGGGAAGAGGGATGTAGCACCTTCTTCAACCCCTGGCTTCCCGTTGAGCTAGATGCTTCTCTCCAATGTTTCTTCTGCCTTCTCTGAAGGATAGAACGAAGAAGGGAGGCTGGAGGTCCGATGGAGTGGGAGCAGAGGGACAGCCACGGGCACCTGCAGGATGGAAAGATTCCCAGCTAACCTGGCTCCACTCTCGCTGAAGGTCTACGGAGGGGGTGGAACACCTGAGGAGCTCCATCTGAGGGTGGGAACATCTAGGGTAAGACACCATCGTCCTGCTGTTACAGGAGCTGAGTTCTGTGACCACCTAGGGACAGCCCTGGCCCCCAAGTCACCTTGATATGGCTCCTCACCCAGCGTCTGCAGTCTCCTTGGCTCCTGGAGCCAACCCAGGTGAAGGGACTCCAATTAACCCCCTACAGGTTGAGCCAACCAGTTTACAATTTGTTTCTAGGAGAGAGCAAAGGAGGCCCTGCTGGCTCCCGTCCCTCTCTCCCAAGTCCATGGTTGCTGTGTCCAGAAATGGGGCCTCTGAGGGATAAGCTGTAACCCTGTGGATTCCAGGTCTCACTCTGATCAGCAAGATGTTATGCCTCAGGCCCTCCAAACCTCTGGCCACTGGTTATGCTTTTGGGCTCCCTCCTGCCCTTGAATGTCTCTCAAAGGAGCTGAGAACCTTCTGGGAATGGAACCCGGTTCCCCTGTGTCTCTCCCTTTTCTCCCAAGTCTGTCCCCTGGCCAAGGCCCACTCTGTGAACAGCATCCATCCGCCTCACGGTGCAGGGCTTGTAAACAACTCAAGTCCTTCTGTGGGGAGTCCCATGGTGCCATCTGTCCTCGGGGATTTGGTGAGTCCAGATCTCATTCTCGTCTTTCCGTACAGGCTGCTTGACGGGCCCCGCCAAACAGAGTCCTCTGCAGTTTCAGGGAAGTGGGACTGGGGTACTCGTTGAAGCTCGGAGGTTGGGAAGGGGCATGGTGTCTCCTCTGCATTTCTTCAAGCTACTGGTTTGGGGAAGCTGGGGCCCAACTTCCTTGGTGCTGCCTGCCCGTGTCCCCTTCCCCCCCACCCTGAAGCCCTCCCAACGACACTCCTCTCCTGCTCGGTGATCAGTGCCATGGGGGCTGCCAGACTACTCCAGGGAGTCACTGTGTTCCAAGCCCAGGTCGCTGACATTCGTCGTCTGCAGCTCGTCGGCTTCCTCCTCCAGTTCCTCCTCCTCCTCCTCTTCCATCTCGTCCTCATCCTCTTCTTCTGTCCCATCCAATGAGTCATCGTGGGCAGCCATCATAGCTTGCTGCATGGCCATGGTGGCGTTGTCTGAGGACAGGGACTGCAGGTTGTCCAAGTTGATGGAACCTGCATGGGAGAAGGCGAGGGTCAGGTTGACGCAGGGGCTGTTGGTCAGGCCCAGCAAAGTCTATGTTAGACAGGGTTGGATGGACTGGCTCACAGGGTGGTGAGCTCCTTGTTTCCAAGGCTGCCCAAACCTAATCTGTACAATTAATTCCCTGGTGTGAGGCCTCCCATCCATTCACTTGTCAGTGACTCCCTGCCCCATCCCAGGAAGCAACAGTCCCAGCTACCATTCACTGAGTGTTTTCTATGTAAATATGGAAAACACTTTTGACTTTCTAACAATTCTGTAAGGCAGGTATTATTATCCTTATTCTAAAGAAGAGGAAATGGAGTCTTAGACAGCTAAGTCACTAGCTCAAGGTGACACAGTCAGCAATGACCAAGTTGGGATTCTCTCCCAGGTTGATCTGGCCCCCCAAATCTGTTTACTTTCACCATACCTCGTAAGATGATGGCCCATCACATAGGAACCTATACGCAACCATATACATGCATGCAAACACGAAGGCATGTAAGCGCACATGCACACCTCCACCCCACTTCCCACACAGAGCTGTCTTCACGTGCCAGGCTAGAAAATGTCTGGCTCATTGAATTATTCATGGTGCACTAGGCGACTGGCAATTAGAAAAGTGTATATGGAGGGTGTGATGGAGAGGCTGGAAAACAGAGCTCTTCTTGGCCTCTGTTCACAAGCCAGCTGCCTGTCTTGATATTTATAGATGGCCTTGGCTCCTGGGGAGCTGAACAGATACCGACTGGTGCTAAGGAACTGGGGTGGTGTGGGCGTGAGGAGGAGGGGGGCTCTGCTGAGCAGTCATGACTTGTATGACCACTAACTTCCACGTGTCTTTATGAGACTGCATTTGGCTTGTTAAAATATGTGCAAAACATTCCCTTTTGTAAGGCTTTGATGAGGATCAGGGAGGGATAATCACTGGGACAGAGCAGCAACTGGGACCCAGGGGACTGAACGGCTAGCCCTTGAACCTTTGCACAGTCTGACCTGAAGGGGCTGCAGGATCCCCCGCCAACCCCCACCTAGGGTGCACATGGCCCCAGTGCTTACCATCCGGGTTTGTCCCTGGGGCACCACCCTGCTGCTGCAGCACTCCCGCAGCAATGGAGTTGGGCCAGAATCTTTGGGTGGGCCGGTGCTGAGACTTGATCTTCTTGGCTTTGGGGGCAGGGTCTGGGTTGCTGGCATCAAGCATGGGCTGTAGGATGCGCCTCCGGGCATTGATGAACCTGCCCAGGGGTAAAGGCAGAGACCTGGTTAGTCACCAGCTGGGTGGTTCCAATCTAGGATTTAAAAAGCACAACAGGGAAAAGGGCCTTGGGTACTGAGGAGTTCATGAAATTGCCTGGGCCTTGGTAACCACAAAATAGTATGGTCAGAACGCCACTAGGGGTCAGAAATCCCTATTCGACCTGCCAGGATGGAACAGAGAGGAAAGAGCCATAGTCACAGACACCAACCTTTGACTTCTCTCCAGAGGGCTGGGCACTCAGACTGGGGGCCCCAACTCTAGGGTCCACTCCCATCCAGCCATACCCAGCTCTCTTGAGTTCCCTGTGTAAGCCCAGGCAGACACAGAGAAGGGGAAAGGTGAGATCCCTGTGGGGTCAGAATGGCTACTCTTCCGCCTTCTTCCCACTCCCAGCTTTGCGGGATGTTTTAGTTTAGTTCCCATGGGGGTGGGGTAGACCAGATGACCATGGTGGCGCCTCCAGTCCACGGATGCAGTTGTTCCTGACTCTGCAGTGCAGGTGGGCTGGATGCCTAGGAGGGGCTGGGTTTTTTATTCAACAAGAAGCTTCCAGGGTTGTGCCTGACACAATGTCCCAGCAGAGGGCGCCAAGGAGCTGCAGATGAGCCACAGGTGTCTGTTGATTCTGGCTTTCTGCTTCTAGCTCAAATGAGAGGACTGGTAGCTGGGCCAAGGCTGAGGTAACTCCGGGCATTCCGGTCTAGTCTCTTTTCCCTGCTGTACGTTCCTCTGCCCAGCGTGTGACCCTTGATCTGAGAGCCATTGTGCAGGTGATGCTAACTTACCAGTTATTGACTTGTAGGAGGGTGAGGTTGGTCTGGGCTGCGATCTGTCTCTTCTCATCCTCGGTGGGGTAGGGGTGCTGAAATGAGAGGTGAAGGGCTAATGAGGGCTGGGCACATGGTGGCCTGGTCCCCTTAGGGACTGTGCTTATGCTATGGTCACTATGCTGGGCCAAGCAGCCCAAATAGTTTGGGAGCCAAAAACTGGGGGAGGTATAATGGTTGTTCCCCAAAGAGAATGGGCCCATGGCTTTGGAGGAAGACTGCCCCATTCAGGGCCATCTGGCCTTCAGCCCTCCCTCCACAATGAGGGCACAGGGTGATTTTCCAAGAGACAGTACAGTTCAATATTGATGACTTTCATGGCGCTTTCACCTACTTCTCACTCGGTCCTCACGGCAGCCCCCAGCAGCAAGGCAGACATTACCAGTGTTAAGATTTTCAGGGGCTCAAAAGCCCACACAAGGTGGTAGGCGGGGTGGGATGAATCAATTCAATTTAAATTAGTTGCTGTTTACTGAATTTCTACTCTGCCCAGATTTATCTTAGGAGATGGAAGAGAAATACAGTAATAAGTACTATTTGTGTAGTACTTGATAACCTGTAACATGCATTCCTGCACTTAATTTCATCTAATAGATCACATCATTAAAACTTTGTAAGGCAGGCACGTTAGGTATTATTATTCCAGTTTACAGTTAAAGAAATGGAATGACTTCTCTAGTGTCACCAGATGGTAGCACCAGCTCAGTTCTTCTGATTTGGGTCCAGTCTTTCTTCCGTGACATCACAATGCCACGCTATAAGCCTGAGGGAAGCGGCGTGAGTGGTGCAGGGGTCTAGCTTGGTCCCTGGCACACTCCAGGTCATGCACTGATTACAAGTCTGTCCTCTTTCAGATTGTGCTTTATGAGGGCACTGTGTGTGCTAATTACTGTATCCCCAGCACCTCCCACATACAAATGACAGACAAATACCTGTTGAGTGAAAGAAAGTGAAAACAGAGTACTGGATACTGTGGTTTGGGCCATGAGCATTACGGAGGCTTGGATGGAGGAGAGATGGATGTCAGCCAGAGTGGTGAGGAAGACTGAACAGGTCACAGTAAAGAATGGGAAGGTTTTGGGTGGCAATGGGAAGAGGGTCCTGACCCCATTGGTAGTGAGCCACATGATGTCCAAGTCTATGCATCTCTGGGTCTTTCCCAGGCTTCAGCACAGTGCCTGGCTCCCAATAGGCATGCAGCTACGTGTGGTGAGTATCTGAATGGGTCAGAGTTTTGTCCTGGGAGCTAGGGGAGACCTGAGGGCTCTTAGGACTTCTAGCATCCTCAGGCCAGGATCAGTTCTTTCAGTTGGAGTGGTGTTAGACAGTGGACCACTGAGACCCAATCCCCACCACTACACAGCATGTCCATGTAACAAACACACAGTGTACCTCTGAATCTAAAACAAAAATGGAAAAGAAAGCTAAAAAAATTAAAAATTATCAAAAAAAGGGAAAAAGAAAGTGGTGCTTGGACTGTCTGAAGTGCCAGAGACTTGGATGCATTGTCTAGCTGTATTATAACTAGCTATGAAATCTCAAGCATGTCACTTAACCGCACATCATAAAGTCATCTAACAAATAAATGATATTATACTTGTACATTGCTCACTAAAAGGTAGCTCTTCCTCTTATTATTGTTGGGTGGTGTTGGCAAGGTGCTTAAAGCTGTCTGAGGAAAGAGTTCAAGATCAGCAGCGTTGGCAGTACCCTCATTATCAGCGGCAAAGCAGCCTCTTCAGCTGGCCTCAGCATCCCCCGACTGAAGCAATCAGGATCGTGTGTTGTTTTAATTCACACCTCTGACCCTGGCAGCCATGCTGGGGCAGCCGGGACTTGTGATTCATACAATATTAAGATTCTAACAAGAAGGAAAGCACATCAGTGTTACAAGAGTCAATTTTATTCTAATTAGGAAGGAGAAGAGGGGGGCCGGGAGGAGAGATTGCAGACAGGCCCCAAGCGGCAGAGGGGCGAGGACCCTGGGAGCTCTGACACCTTCTGGGGATAGGGTGGTACTCCCCTGGCTGCATGGAGTTCCAAACTCTCTTTCATGGGAAGGAGCCAAGCAGCCTCCCTGACTATGACCAGTTCGTCTGTGAACAAAATATGGCAAAAATGTGACTCTTTGGTCTTCCCCTGCCCTGCTAGGCCCTTCTGTGCCTTCCTCCTGCCTTTGCACATGCTGGCCCTGCACTGGAATGCTCTTTCTCCTTTCTGAGCGTCTGTGAGGACCTGTCACAGGTCACATTCTTGGTGAGGCCTCTCCCTGAGGCAAAGTTAGTCTCTGCCACTGCTGAATCATTGCTTTTGGATGGTAAGATATGTCTCTCCCACTAGGCTATGAACTGCTCTCAAACAGGGATCTTGTCTTATTAGACATTGTTTATCTCTAGTGTCCAGACCAATGATAGGCAAAGAGGTCGATGTTCAACAATACTGTAGAGAACAGGTGAGTGAATTAACACAAGAAGGAGATGCAGACTTGTTTCCTGAGTAGAGCAAGGCTGGCTTTGCCGACTGTGCTGGTGCATCATCCCACAAATACTGGGTATCTGCTACATCCTGGGTGAAAGTGAAAGAGATCTGAACACAAGAGCTCACAGCTTAGATGGAAAGGAAAAGAAGAGGGGAAAAACCCCTCTATTACAGGGCAGTCTGTGCTAAGTACCCCTTGGGTGGTAAGAGAAGAAAGTCCCAGGGGAGGAGAGACTTCAGCTGGGCTTTGAAGAATGGCCAAGCCACTCTGGTAGAGAAGGGGAGAGCCATGCCAGGCAGGAGCCTTGCACTAGGACTTTCATGCAAGCCAGTCAGATGAAAGGCTCCTCCACTGTTAAAGACTTCCAGAGAGGGAAATCCTCCAGCCTTCCTTGGACACATCAGTGTTACAGAAGTCAATTTAATCATGATCATGGATCATGTTTTCTGTCTCTAAGGAGGCTTCTGGTGCAGGTCCCCATTCTCAGTGGATGTCGTGAATATGCAGTTGAACATGCTTCTGGCTCACAGAGAGCTTTAAGAGCCAGCATCACCCTGAGCTGGCTACTTGTTCTCTTATGAATAAGGATAGAAAGCCCTTGCCACCCCCTAGTGCAAGTCCCCACCACCTATCCCTCCTGGAATCAGTATCTCTGGAGGCACGTGGTAGAGGCCGTGGGGTGAGTAGCAGCATTTAGCCCAGCTTTGGGAACAGGTGTGTCGGCCAGAACATTCCTGGCACCACATCTGAGTGCTCATGGGAGCAGTCCAGCTTGTACACGCCTCAGACCACATGATTCCTGAGGACAGAGTCAAAATAGTCCTGGCCCCTGGACAGACCTCGATTGGGTCAGGGCTACTTTTAGCACTGTTGGACAGGCTCGGGGCCAAGGACGGGAAGAGGAATCAAATGAGATCATGGTAAACCATCAAGCCACAGTGGCTGCTCTGATCGTTATTTGGAGGAGCTCCCTGGAGTTGGGAGGGAAGGGCCCAGACAGCAGCTCTCTGGAGGTAGACAATCATTCCTTGAAAAAGAGGTACAGGACAGACCAGAAAATGACAGATTCTCCTCAGGGCTAGCCTGGAGCCTCACAGGGCTGGGCTGTGCTGCTGAGAGGTAAAGAGCCTTTGGAGATGGGGTCAAGTCCCACCACAGCTGTTTGACCTTGGCACACACAAGTGACCTTAGTTGTCTTATGTCTTTCATTCTTAGTTCCCTCTCCTTGAAAAGGAAATAGCACAATAGTGCCTACATCTTGGGCTTGTAAGATGATTTAATGAGATAAGGCAGGGTAAGCATGTGTATTCCTCTGACTCTGCGTAATGTACTGAAGCCTCCCAGACATCATCTAGTTGAAACTCAAGGTCTCCAGGGGAGGGAATAGCGGTATTTACATGAAGTAGGTGTTTCACGGTGCCATAGCTGCCACCAGGAAGTTCCTCTGAAATCTCATCCACCCACACCAAAGTCATTTTTGAGTTGGAAGAGTGGGTTCTGCCGGGGGCCTGGGTCAGAAGGAAACTAAGCCAGCATTGGGTCATAGGTCCTTGGCCATTTCATTCCGTCAAAGCTGACCAGCAACATCCTTCCACCTCCTAGCATCTCACTACAAGGTGGCCAAAGTCACCAACGGACACAGCAGTCGGGAGCCCTGGTGTCAGTAGACCCTGTGTTGCAGGTGGGCTTGGGGCCTGACTCAGATCCACACACTTCCACTCCTGTTTCTTGCTGACACCAGCACCGCACTGGGGTCCACCACAGGCTTCTTTCCTTCTCCTCCCTCCTGACAACTGTAGGGTCATGGGCTGCTCTGGGCCACCACTCTGTGGGTGTGGCACCACCCTAGGAGGGCCAGAGACCACCTGGAGGCAGGTAGAATGGTGAGGGGCCCTGAAACAACCACATTCCATCACATCTAAGATGCCAATGAGGGTGGGGTATACCCTGATTTCAGAGGTGCTAAAATGAAACGCATGAGTCTTTTTTTAAATTTGAGTTGGCGTCTCACTCCATTGCCCAGACTGGAGTACAGTGGCACGCTCCCAGCCACCGCAGCCTCGACCTGCTGGCCTCCGGCGATCCTTCCGCCTCAGCCTTCCAAGTAGCTGGAACTACAGGTGTGCGCTACCACGCCTGGCTAACTCTTTAATTTCTTTTTTTTTTTTGAGTTGGAGTCTCACTCTGTCGCCCAGACTGTAGTTCAGTGGCTGCTCCTGGCCACCGCAGCCTCGACCTGCTGGGCTCTGGCGATCCTTCTGCCTCAGCCTTCCAAGTAGCTGGAACCACAGGCGTGTGCTACCACGCCCAGCTAATTTTTTGATTTATTGTAGAGATGAGGTCTTGCCAAGTTGCCCAGGCAGGTCTCGAGCCCATGGGCTCAGGCAATCCACTCGCCTCAGCCTTCTAAAGCGCTGGGATTACAGACTAAGCCACCGAGTCCAGCTGAATCTTTTTTTTTTTTTTAAAGACAGGATCTCACTCTGTCTCCCAAGCTGGAGTGCAGTGGCATAATCACAGCTCACTGCAGCCTCAAACTCCCAGGCTCAAGCGATCTTCCTGCCTCAGCCTCCTGAAAAGCTGAGATTAGTTAGGTGTGTGCCACCATGCCCAGCAAAAAAACAAAGCTTCTTAGAATAAAGAAAAGCACAATAAGTCATCCAATGAATTTCTCTTTCTACTGTAATTACCCTTGTTCAGACCTTGTATTCTTTTGTGCACACCCAGGAAAATACAAAGAACTAAAATGTATAGTTTCGTGTATTGTCGCAAAGCAAAGACCATGTGACCACCCCCCACGTTAAAATATAAGATGCTACCAGCACCCTGGGAAACTGCCTCTGTCCTCTCCCAATCAGTTCCCCAGAGATCCACCTAGCTTTTATGGTAATTATGTTCTTGCTTTTTTTTTTTTTTTTTGAGTTGGAGTCTCACTCTGTTGCCCAGGCTGGAGTGCAGTCGCATGCTCACGGACCACCACAGCCTTGACCTACTGGGCTCAGGTGATCCTTCCGCCCTCAGCCTTCCAAGTAGCTGGAACTATAGGCATGTGCCACCATGCCCGGCTACCTTTTTGATTTATTTTTATTTATTTATTTATTTTGAGTTGGAGTCTCACTCTGTCGCCCAGACTGGAGTGCAGTGGCCGCTCCTGGCCACCGCAGCCTCGACCTACTGGGCTCCGGTGATCCTTCCGCCTCAGCCTTCCAAGTAGCTGGAACTACAGGCGCGCGCTACCACGCCCGGCTAGTTTTTTGATTTATTGCAGAGATGAGGTCTCGCCAAGTTGCCCAGGCGGGTCTCGAACCCGCGGGCTCAGGCAATCCACTCACTTCAGCCTCCCAAAGCTCGGGATTACAAGCTGAGCCACCAAGCCCAGCAAGATTGGTTTTTCATAACCCCCCCATCCCCACTCCTACTCAAGTTAAGCCCATTTGGACCCCCTCCTATGAGTTCTGAGTGCTTGCCCCACCTAAGATTCCTCACACTATAGAGTGATCTGTTTATCTGGCACCTTAATAGACAGGCTGCAGGTTTTTTGAGAAGAGGGACCATGTCTTTCTATTCACCCCCACCTTATTAGTCTCAAGACAAATGTCTGGCCGGTGTAAGTGCTCAGTACATATTTGCTGAATGAACGAACATGTGCCTGGGAGGTAACTAGTACTTCTCACGTTTTCTGTTGTGTGTCTTTTTCCTTTGTGTGTGTCTGCAGGTGTAAATGTGAGTGGGCAGGGGGCGGGGAAGCACCAATGATTCAGACCCCCAAGAATTCCACCTAAACGCAGGTTGGCCTGCTTCTTTTGATTTTTTATTTTTTTCAATCTGGGTCTCACTCTGTCACCCAGGCTGGAGTGCAGTGGCACTGTCATGGCTCACTGCAGCCTTGACTTCCTATACTCAGGTGATCCTTCTGCCTCAGTCTCCCAAGTAACTGGGACTACAGGCACATGCCACCACACCTGGCTAATTTCTGATTTTTTTTTTTTTTCATAGAGACGAGGTCTCGCCATGTTTCCCAGGCTGGTCTTGAACTCTTGACCTCACACAATCCCCCCGGCCTCAGCGACCCAAAATGCTGGGATTACAGAAGTGAGCCACCACACCTGGCTTGCCCTATTTATTAATAATGCTGCTGCTTCTGCAACTGATTGCTGAATGCATATTTGGTGGGGGCAGAGGAGAAAAGAGGATGTTTGAATTCATTAAGGCCAAACGTGGTGGCTCACGCCTATAATTCCCATACTTTGGGAGGTGGAGGTGAGAGGATTGCCTGAGCCCCGGGGTTTGAGACCAGCCTGGGCAACTTGGCGACACCTTGTCTCTACAATAAATCACAAAATTAGTCGGGCATGGTGGCACGCACCTGTAGTTCCAGCAACTTGGCAGGCTGAGGTGGAAGGATCACCTGAGCCCAGCAAGTTGAGGCTGCAGTGGCAGTGAGTGTGCCACTACACTCCAGCCTGGGCGACAGAGTGAGACTCTGACTCAAAAAAACAAAAACAAAAAAGAGTTCATTAAGTATACTGGTCACCTCTCGCAAGGAATGTTGGAGGCAGCATTATGAGAAGTAGGTGAGAACATGTATTCTAGAGCAGCGGTCCCCAACTTGTTTGGCATCAGGGAAATAATTCTACCTGCTTCAAGGTTGTTATAAGAATTAAAGGAGTATCATATTATATACAGAGTGTGCCAAAAAATGTATATACATTTTAAGAAATTAAAAAACTGTATTAAAATTTTAATACTCAATAAGATGAACACAAGTCATGTTTGACTTCTGCAATTACAAGAGATGCTCAAAGTGTCAAGACACTTCTGATGACAGTGGACATCTCCTAAAATGTGTACACATTTTTTTGGCATCCCCGGTATATTTTAGCAAAACTGATCAGTATCAGTAAATGAGTTAATATTTGAAAGGTACTTAGAATTGGACCTGGTGCACTCTGTGTTTGTTAAATAAATAAATAATAATTAAGATGATAAGTCTGTGGCTTGATGCGAGTGGTTCTCTCTCTGAAGAAGCCACAGGTTGTTTCCTGGCAGATGGCAGGAGCCTCCCAGCAGCCCCTCTGTGCATGTACAAGTGTGCTCCTTCCTTTCAGTGTTTTTTATTTCCAGCACACTCCAGCCCCTGTGCACTATGACAGGGGTACTTTCTCCTAATTTGGGTCTCAGGCTTCTTGGGGGATGCTGTGAGGCTGTAAATCTCCTACAGCCACTTTTCAGGTGGAATCTCAGAGCTGCAGGCTCCCGTGGGGTGTCCCGAGGACAGCACGACCCAGGGCTCTCCCTCACTCCCTCTCTTCCCAGCTCGTCCATCCAACCCTGTAGCGGACTCGCCTGCTGTCAACAGTCTCAGTTTTAGATGAAGCAGCCTCAATCTTCTACCTTCCCTGGAGACTCACTGCCAGTGTGGCATATACTCTGGTACCGCAGCTATACCAGGACATGCCTCTGACACTCTGCCATCCTTCCTGGGTGTTGGAGGGCAGTTTCTCTCTACACCCCTACAGTGAAGGGTGAGTGGGGGAAACGCTCATGTCACAGGCAGGAATCTGAGGCCTAACGTTTCTCTGGCAAAAAGAAATACATGCAGGAAGAACTGACTGGTCTGACTTCCAGCCTCCCGATGTGCCTTATACCAAAGTCCTGCAGGTACAGATGCCTGTGCAGCATCTGGAGTGAAAACAGTCATGGCCGTGACGAGGGGCCACATGCATCCCCATGGTCCAAAGGTGAGAATAAGGAGTGGAGAGGATTTCATAATCACAATGAATTGGAGGGAGGAGTCACTCCCTTTAGTCAGCAGGAATCACAGTGGCAAGGATAATCATTGGGAAGATAACTGCCATCCAAAATGATCCTTCCTTCTCTTCCTACCCAATCCTAAATCCTAACCATCCTTCAAGGCCCAACCCAAATGCCAGCTCCTCCATCCAAACCCCATTAACCAACATCTCAAAATTTTACAGCGCCCTAAAGGTCCCTGCGTCCAGCCTCTCCCATAGGGCAGGAGCCCTTTATACCAGCACGTTTCAGCCACTGTACCCCAAATAAGGTACAGGTGTGCAGAGATGGTTATGTCCTCTGCCCTGGGCATGCTTGGTGGGGTCTGGGGTAACCAGAGCTCCCTGGCTGGTATCTAGGTGCAAACAGACTAATGGGTTTACTATCATGTTCTAGGTGTGTGCTCCTGAAAAAAGTGGGACACTTGGTCCTAAAGGGCCACCATCTCTCAGTGAACAGTCCCTTGCTCTGATGGGTGGGAAGGTCTTTCTGTTGATCTTGTGTCTGCCTTTCTACTCACCCAGTCAGACAGTCCCTGAAGTCTGTCCTTTGAAGTTACACAGAGGCCTACGGGACTGCCTCACACCTAAGCACAAACCAAGACCACTTATGGGATGCCCACACTTAGCTGATCACTTACAGTGTGTACTCTGCTAAAGAAAGTAACACGTGTTCTTACTGACTTCTCAAGGCACCTATGAAGTAGGTATCATTAGTCCCATTTTACACATGAGAAAACTTGGCTCGGAGGAGTTAAACAAGTAGCAAAGGCAGATTCACATCCATTGTATCTTTTTTTTTTTTTGAGTTGAAGTCTCACTCTGTCACCCAGGCTGGAGTGCAGTGGCACACTCACGGCCACCCCAGCATTGACCTGCTGGGCTCCGGTGATCCTTCCTCCTCAGCCTTCCAAGTAGCTGGAACTACAGTCGCACGCTACTATGCCTGGCTAATTTTTGATTTATTGTAGAGATGAGGTCTCGCCAAGTTGCCCAGCTGGTCTCAAACCGGCGGGCTCAGGCAATCCACTCGCCTCAGCCTCCCACAGTGCTGGGATTACAGGTTGAGCCTTCCAGCCCAGACACCCACTGTATCTTTAAACACAGCCACTCTACCTCTGCCCAGACCACCTGTCAGGCACTGTGGTTTCTAACATATTATTGGTCACACTCACCATAGGTAGGTATAGCTATTTCCACTTTAAGAAGAGAAAATCAACATCAGAGAAGTTCATTAACCTGTTCAAGGTCGTATGGTGAGTGAAAAATAAAATCCCAGCTTGGGCAACATAGCGAGACCTCATCTCTACAAAAAATTAGAAAAATTAGCCAGGCATGGTGGCATATGCCTGTAGTCCCAGCTACTCAGGAGGCTGAGGCAGAAAGATCATCTGAGCCCTGGGAGGTCAAGGCTGCGGGTGAGCTGTGATTGTGCCACTGCACTCTAGCCTGGGCGACAGAGTGAGATCCTGTCTCAGGAAAAAAAAAGAAAAAAATAGAGCTGGGATCAAGTTCAGGTCTGCCTCCTCCAATGCCCTTGCTCCTTGTGCTACGTCATGCTACCTTAAAGGAAGTGGCTGTCACTGGTTTTCTTTCCTGCAAACCAAACAGCTCCAGTGACATGCTTCCTGTTAGAGTCCCTTGAGCAAACAGCTCCCCATCCTGGCTGCCCTTCTCTGGATGTGACTGTCAAAGGACCTTTTGCAACCTGATGCTGAGTCCTGGACACACTATCCCCAAGGCTTCCGACTGGGACAGATGGTCAAACTCCTCCTCTCACCTGTATTGATTTCCCAGTCTCGGACCCCTTGAGTGTTTGCATTTGTATAACAGCACTTGATTACATCATGCATTGACCTCTCTTGGTGTATGTATATAATTTATTCTCCCAATTAAATTATCAGCCCCTTGAGTGCTGAAATCATGTCTCATACCTGAAACTTGGGTGTTAGTGAATAACGATGTTATTTGGAACTTAGATCACATTTCCCCATAGAAATGGGTTATTTTTTAAAATAAGTAGTTTTCCTGGCCATTCTCAAAGGCCAGTTTGGTTAAAGGTCTGTGTTCATGTAAGGAGGGGCCCACAGGATTCAGGAAGGACAAGCAAGAGAACTGTCTCTATTTTCCAGGAGCAAAACTAGACAACTCTGTGATTGGTGTGTGTGGGCTTTCAGCATCTCCTTTTTGTGCCCTTTGACACTTCCCAGTTCCTCTTCTCATGAACCCCAGGATTCTTGTGTTATCCCATAGTCAGCATTCTGTTTGAGGCCTCTGGCCTCTAGGACTTCAGGGTCAAATCCCCTGAAACTGATGTAAATAAGGCTCTAATCAGATTCTCAAAAGACACAGAGACCTAGAGAGGGTCAGAACAACACTTAGAAACTTCTCTAGCACCCCATTCTGGCTTGGCTCCTCAAAATGCTGTATTAAAAAGTATTCTAGGGCTGAGTGTGATGACTCATGCCTCTAATCCCAGTACTTTGGGACGCCCAGGCAAGAGGACTGCTTGAGTTCAGGAGTTCGAGACCAGCCTAGGCAACAGTGAGACCTCATCTGTACAAAAAAAAAAAAAAAAAATTGGTCAGGTGTGGTGGCACACACTTGTAGCCTCAGTTACTTGGCAGGCTGAAGCAGAAGGATCGCCTGAGTCCAGGAGGTTGAGACTGCAGTGAGCCATGATTGTGTCACTGTACTCCAGCCTGGGCGACAGAGTGAGACTGACTTAAAGAGTGTTCCAAGCCGGGCTCGGTGGCTCAGCCTGCAATCCCGCGCCTTGGGAGGCTGAGGTGAGTGGATTGCCTGAGCCCGCGGGTTTGAGACCCGCCTGGACAACTTGGCGAGACCTCATCTCTACAATAAATCAAAAATGAGCCGGGCGTAGTACCGCACGCCTGTAGTTCCAGCTACTTGGAAGGCTGAGGCAGAAGGATTGCCAGAACCCAGCAGGTCGAGGCTGCAGTGGCCGGGAGCGGCCAT
>CAUYQG010171480.1:0-33430 GCA_963574415.1 Tarsius wallacei | reverse complement strand
ACCCCTCACCCCCCCCCACCAGTTTCCCACCACTGTCAGTCATTTTCTTGTGGTAATATGTTGGATGATCAAGGTCTACTATATGAGTGAGAACATGTGATACTTAGTTTTTTGTTTTTGTGAGAGGTCACTCAGTATTATGGACTCTAGTTCCATGCAGGTTGCTGCGAAATTCATGATTTCATTCTTCTTTATGGCTGCATAGTATTCCATTGTGTATATGTACCACAAGAAAATGACTGACAGTGGTGGGAAACTGGTGGGGGGGGGTGAGGGGTATGGGCCTAATGGTGGTGGGTATCTGTCTGGGGATGGGGAGACACCTCTTATCACCAAGGGTGCCTGAACGAAGCATTTTTGTATGTCTAACCCCTAACTGTACCCCACAACAACATAAAAAAAAAAAAAGCCTCAAAACACAAGATGCTAGATCCCTCAACCAAGTTCCTAATATAAAAGGGACCCAGGTTTAAAAAAATGACAAATGGCCACCCCCCAAAATTATAAATACTTATGACCCAGCCACATGGACACAAAATAAGAGTCAAAAATGCTGCATGCCTATATATATATACTAAATCACACTATTAGGTTACAAGCTGTCTTAAAAATCATAACTAATCAAATAGCCATGGCTTTTGAGCTTGTTGCTCAGCAGCAAGCCCAAATGCGTGCAGCTATTTATCAAAACCACTTAGTTTTGAACTACCTCCTAACGAAAAAAAAAGTATGTGATAAATTTAATAGCTCTAACTGTTGTTTACAAATAAATAATAATGATAAAGTTATAACTGATATAGCCTCCAATGTTAAAAGACTTGCCCATGTCCCGGTGCAAAATGACAAGGCATAAAAATTGGCAATTAATTTAAAAACATGTTCTCGGGTCTGAAAAGATTTAAATATATTATTAAATCTGTAGTCCTATTGGTGGGATCTTGTCTTATCCTCCCTTACGTAGCCCCAATAATTATAAATGCCATTTCTAAGTTTGTAAAAACAATTGTTAAACAAAAAACTGCAGCCCATATAATGTTAATACACCAAATTAAGGATAATGATGTTTTAGATCCATAAACGATCAAGCATCATGGGGGTATGTGGCAAAATGCGGCAAATGCCCAAATATGTTTCTTGTATGTATGATTGAGTAAATAAACACAGAAACATATAGCTGGTTCGGGATCAGCAGTTAGCCTCATGGCAATCACCTGGGATGACAGAATGTCTCCCACTAGTCCAGCGGCAGGAAGGGAGGGTTGATAGCAGTTAAAGGTATTTCCTTTTAAAAGACAAGCTGCAACTTTAAAGACCCGCCAGGTGCCAGGCAGGTTTTTTTTTTTAAAAGGCCAAATGGCCAGAAAAAATGGCCATTTCATAGAAATGCAAAAAAGTAACTAACTCACAGACTTATCCAAAACCCCCCCTTCTGAAATTGACGGTTTACAACCCAGCAGTTCCTGAAAAACCATTTGTTCTTTGAAAAATCTGATTTTGCTGAGTACAACCTTATAAGATTCCAAAGGAAATATGTAATCACTCAACACGACCCCCTCCCTTACCTAAACAAGGGTATAAGACCCCACTTCTCCTGTTTTGGGGCACTCGATTTGGACGTTTTAGACCCTCGGGCCCGCTGGGATGGCCAGTGTAATAAAGTGCCACTTCCTATAATAGTCTCGGTGTCACAATCTCTCTATTTTTCCTGCTACAGCATATCTGGTTAGGAGTGGCTTTGTTATGCTTTTTTTTGTTTTGTTATGCTTTTTTACTTTTATGTGTTTTCAGATTTTAACAGTGAGCATGAATTACTTTTGTAATCAGAAATGTATGTGCATTTGTTGTAGAGAGAGAGAGAGAAGATTCTTTGAGAAGCAAGGATTCCTCTTATGTAGGGCTAGAAGGAGGCAATTTTGGTTATATCAGAACATTTAGAAAAGACTTTAAAACTCATGTTCTTTGTAACTAAATAAGGCTAAATATAGAAACTGTTTAAACTTAAAAAGTGTTCCTCCCCTATTGCCCATAACCCTTCTTTTTCTCTCCTAGCACAGCTTTGCCTGTTCAAACAAAGAAAAGGGCAATGATCCTCACAATTCCATGATAGATATCATGGCTTGAAGTGACAGTGGGGAAATGATGAAGAAACCCAGTACTACTAGTTCATGACAATGTTTGGTTGCTTAGGGTAACTGCCCTGTGTATATCCTCATTCCTTGGAATTATAAGACTGTGCTGACCCTCCCTGGAACAAAATGAGTTATAGTCACAGAGTTAGTAAAATAGATTGTTATTCATTTCATGATCCATAGTTAAAGTTAGAAATACAATTATTTTAATCTTGAAACCGTAACTAGTATACTCTTTTGTTTTGTTGTACCCATTGTCCAATGATGTATTACAATGAATAATATTTTACTTTGTAGTAAGCTCCACTTATTCTTTTGCTTAGAATTACTAATAAAGGAAAATTACAGGTTCCTTGTGTGAGAAATAAGAATGGTAATTTATTTTCAAATTGGAACCTAGCTTATCATGGGTTCTCAAGATGATGTCTAAATGCTTTGTGCTTCTCTTTTGTTGATTCACTTCCTGCTTCTTTGTGCTTCCTTTTTGTGGGCTTTTTACTTTGGCAGGCTTCATGTTTAAACTTTCGGTGGAATCCAATCAGAATGGTAATTCTGTAAGCCAATCGGCAAATAGGACATGCAAATGAAATAATTCTGTAAGTCAATCAAAATATGTCATGTAGACATTGTACTGAAAAGCCTGTAACTTCTGCAGAACTCGGCCAATGAGAAACAAGGAGAGGAATCTGCATTTTAAGGATAAAAGTACTGGTTCTTCCTGCTTCAGTGTGCCTGCCTACCAACCAGACACCCAATCTTGCAAGACCATCATTAAAGTCTCACTTCTGCTGTACTCCATGTCGCTGTGTCTCTTCTTTGATTTTGGACAAGTGAGTTTGTTTCTCACACTGGTAATGGGTACCAAGATATGCAAACAATGAGCATTACGGAAAAAACACAATTGTAACTGGAATCTTGAATGTTTTGTAAGTTGCATAGTTTGATGTTAATCAATTGCAAACTCCAATGTTATGCTTATAAATACTGATTGTAAAGTCCAAGGAGTAGAGCTAGCTTTGGTATCTACACTGGCTTGTCTCCCTGAATCTGAATTCAGGAATAAACTTTCTTCCCAGTTCCCTCCCTCTTGACTCTTATTGGCAACTTGAGATAGCAGCCATGAGTTCCATGGTCTCTCCCAGGACCAAGAGACCTGAATGGGAGGGTGGAGAGGAGCCTGACATCAAGTGATCTGTCTCCATGGTCCTGACACCAAAAAGTCTGTTTCCGTGGTCACAGCAGCTCTTACAGCCAGTCCCACCCAGTGCTTTTAGATGAGCCAAGGACAGGTCTAGAACACTTTTGAGAAAAACAAAATACTGACGAACAAGAGGAGGAGGTCAAGAAAGCAGGAATAAAGTGGGAGAGGGAGAGGAGGTATGACTCTAGACACAGTATGCAACTAGGAAAATACCACACAGAGTCAAGCTGCTGCGGAATATTTTTTAATTTGAGTCAGTGATCAGAATGAGTTAAAACCCGAGGAGACTCAGGGTGAGGAGAAAGTCTATCATTCAGAAAAAGGGGCATCCCTGTCCAGGTGCCATGACCTGAATGCACTAAGGTACAGGCACCAAGGAAGGCTCTGGTGGGGCCTGACCCAGAGGGGTTTTGGGACCCACCATTATGAAGATGACCCTCCCTTTATGTGAGCTGAGTTTTCTGCTCTCACTCAGCCTTCAGAAGTCCTATAAGAGAACTATGGGATGGCAGGCAAATAAGGGAGGATTAATTAGAGAAAGAAAGAGTTTAATAATGCATGTGATCTTAGAGAAGACTATGAAAGGCACCTAGAGAGGCTTGCTGCCAGTTCCTGCTTTCTTTAAACCTTCAGGATGGAAAACAGATAGATGTCAAAGTTTCTGAGGATTGCTTTTATAGAGACATGGGGTAGTCTAAACCATTTACCATAAAATATGATTTTTTAATAGATTGAAAAACTCTCTGATGCTGTCCTGAAATTTTATCAAACACACGCACACAAACACATACATATACACATGCATACACATGCAAATACACATCCACATATTCATGAACACACAGCTTCACATGGAGACTTGGTACGAAGTAATATGGAGAAAAATGGATTCTTTGTTAGACATGTCCTTCAGGTGGGAAGCAGGGGGGTTTTTTTCTGCCAATCACTCCCTTCCTACTTGGTACTGAACTGCTTTAGGTAATCTAAGATGTCTGACTTGACTGTGCTGACTGGAGCCCGGTGGAACCAACGCATGACAGGGACTCCATTGGGCCCCACCAAGAACTTCTCAAAGTTCCAGCGGATGTCATGGACCTTCATGGGCTCCCAGAAGAGTTGGCTTGATGATCCCAAAAGATCAGAGGTTGGAGGGCAGGAGTTCTGAAGAAGAGATATAAAAAATAGAAAGATAAGTTTAAGTCTACTTCTTTGTTGTCCAGTTTTATCCTTATTCCCAGAGAGTCTAACTCACCATTATATGTCTT
Organism: Tarsius wallacei; assembly: GCA_963574415.1. Classification (NCBI taxonomy): domain Eukaryota; kingdom Metazoa; phylum Chordata; class Mammalia; order Primates; family Tarsiidae; genus Tarsius; species Tarsius wallacei. The sequence goes on along the minus strand of CAUYQG010171480.1, from coordinate 28,835 downwards.
AATATATTAACTACTTAACATGCTTCCAATCAACTAGACACTGTAATATATTATCTCCAATATATCAACTACCAAACAACCAGAAGTTAGAGAATATAATAGTCAATAGAAAGCTTTCTTCCTTTCCCTGTCTCTCCTCCATTCCCATGATTTTATTATGGTGCTTCAGTAAAAGAATATCTTCTATTTTCTTGGGCAAGTCATATCATTTCTAGAGATTCAGTTTCCTTAGCCAAAGAATAATAGGTTGATTTAGAGTAGTGGTTATGAGAGTTTGGGGCTATGACGCTAGTAAAAGTTCAATGCCTACTTTTTGGAGATGTATGTGGAATAACTAATATTCATTTTGACAAAAAGAAAAATTAAAAGTCTACTATAGCAGTATATTCCAAAATTAAAGAATTTTCAAATATTATGTTGAACCACAGAAAGTTGATTAAAGCACCATTTCTTAGCAACAAAAAAGTAGATTTATATGGTCAAATCTAATAGTAATTTAATATCAAAATAAATGTTGGTCTTATTTTCAACAAATTGACCTTTATGAAAAACTCCCCACATCGTTTTTTGTTTTTTTGGGTTTTTTTTTCCAGTTTTCTATGGATGGGTGAAAATTCAAACAAAGACCAGTCTTCTTCTACAGAACAACAGCATTTGGGGATGAGTAGATTAAAAGATCCTTGGGAGCCAGGCATGGTGACTCACGCCTGTGATCTCAGCAATTTGGTAGGCAGAGGCGAGAGGATTGCCTGAGTCCATGGGTTCGAGACTAGCCTGGGCAACTTGTCAAGACCTCATCTCTATAGTAAATCAAAAAGTAGTTGGGCATGGTAGCAAATACCTGTAGTTCCAGCTACTTGGAAAACTGAGGCAGAAGAAACACCTGAACTCAGCAGGTCAAGGCTGCGGTGGCCGTGGAAAAAAAAAAAAGAGATGAGATCCTTGGGGGGGTCCTTCTATCCTGGTATTCTGTGGTTCTCAAACTCTATGACTCTGGAAAGTACTTACCACATGGTACTCTATATTATCCATATCAATGTTTGTCTCTTGTTTAGAAACAAATTATTTCAGGGAAGAAGCTATGCCCTGTTAATCCTTGTTAACTCACTGTATAGCATGGTTCCTTGCACAAACTAAGGATTTGATCAATGAGGGTTGAATGAATGAATCACTACCATTTAGTAGGGGAGGTCAGTCCTTGTCAGAGCTACCAGTTATTAAGTCTTCTACGCAAAGCCAAAGTCTTACAACAAATATCGCCATTATCCTTGAACTTACCCAAGCATCTCTTTTTAAGGAGTCCAGTCCCAAGCCTAGACATGAGCCCCATTGATCTCAGGGCATCTCTACTGGACCAATCCATGCCAGGTTTATATTTACTCACCTTCAGGAAAGTAAAGACCTTTTGTTCTTTTTCACCATTCACATCACCTTTCTCAAAGAGCTGGAAATTGGGAACAAAGCCACCACCTGGACGCACATACCTGTAATAAATTAGAATGTCCCCAAGAGAATCCAAATTATGACAAGAATGGAGAGTAATGGCCATCACCAATTCACCACAACAGCAATTGAAAGATAAATAAGAAGTTGTGGGCAGTGAAGGTGAGAAAAGACAGGTCTCTGGGAATCAAGACTTCAGGCAATAGGTTTTATGGAGCTCAGAGTGTTTTGAGAAAATTTGGACTATATATATATATTATACTTTTATATATCATATAAATATTTTTTAGATTGGAAAATATAGTTTATTTAGAAGGTAAATTTGAGAGAGAGAAGAGAGAGGAGATTCACCTCCCCAAGGTAGGGGAGGGAACCAAAGTTTAGGAAAACATGAACTGGCCATAGCTCAAAGATCACGTGGCCAGATCATAGCTTAGCAAGGCAATGGCAAATGGCTGGAAGGCAATATTTTGAGCTTAGGCTTCTTAATTTATTTTCATTTCCTATTTTCTTTCCCCTGTGCTTCTTTTCCATTTAATCTTCCCTTAGTCTCACCATCAAAGAATCCAAAAGTAGAGAGATTATTTCAGCATTGCCAACAGAGCTAGATTGAATTTACATTCATCATGATGATATTCTTCAAACTATTGATTTACCACCCACCCCCAGAAGTCTCTAGAATGGGAGGGCTTCTAGGAAGAATGAGGAATGGAAATCCTAAAAAAGCCCCTGCAGGGTCCCATGTAGGCACTCACTTGAGCCCAGGAAGGATCTCTGAGTTTGTTCCAGGTTCTTGTTTTCCAAACTGGTTGCAAGGAAAGCCCAACACAATGACATCAAAATTCATCAGTTCCTTCTGTAGTGCATTCAGTTCTGTAAGCAGAGAGTAAATGGCATGGGTAGCCTGGTCAGAAGTCTTACCTCAAGCAATGAAAGACCACTGGATTTATCCACTGATCACTATGAAGGGAAAGATTTAAAAATGCAGAGACTGAGGACATAGAGTAAAAAAACTTGAACACGTTTCCAGAAACTCATCCAAATGGCTGCTGTTTTCCTATAACTGTTTCCCATAACTGGTTACAAAATGGGAACCCTTACTTTAAACACACACACACACACACACACACACACACAGATCAGTTAGTCTTGTGTGAGAGCCCTGTTTGATATGGAAGAGAAGTCAGACTTGAATGTCCCTTCCTTCCTTCGTTGGTAAATTGATAGATCAAACTTTGGTTTTTTTGAGGTGGAGTCTCACTCTGTCATCCAGGTTGGAATGCAATGGCACACTTGTGGCCACTACAGCCTCAACCTGCTGGTCTCGGGCAATCCTTCTGACTCAGCCTTCCAAGTAGCTGGAAATACAGGTGTGCGCCACCATGCTGGATAATTTTTTTTTTTTGAGTTGGAGTCTCACTCTGTCACCTAGGCTGGAGTGCAGTGGAAGGCTCACAGTCACCGCAGCCTCGACCTGCTGGGCTCAGATGATCCTTTCCCCTTAGCCTTCCAAGTAGCTGGAGCCACAGGCATGTGCCACCATACCTGGTTGATTTTTTTTATTTATTGTAGAGACAAGGTCTTGTCATGTTGCTCAGGCTAGTCTCGAACCCCTGAGCTCAGGTAATCCTCTTGCCTCCGCCTCCCAAAATGCTGAGATTACAGGTGTGAGCCACCACACCCAGCTCTAATTTTCTGATTTATTGTACAGATGAGGTCTCACCAAATTGCCCAGCCTGGTCTTGAACCCATGGGCTCAGACAATTCTCTCACCTCTACCTCCCAAAGTGCTGGGATTATAGGTATGAGCCACTCTGCCTGGCTTTATTTATTTATTTATTTATTTATTTTGAGCTAGAGTCTCACTATGTTGCCCAGACTGGAGTGCAGTGGCATGCTCACGGCTACCACAGTCTCATCCTGATGGGCTCAGATGATCCTTTCCGCCCCAGCCTCTGGAGTAGCTGGGACTACAGGCATGAGCTAGCATGCCCAGCTCATTTTTTGATTTATTGTAGAGATGAGGTCTTGTTAAGTTGCCCAGGCTGGTCTCAAAACCCTGGGTTCAGGCAATCTTCTCCCATTGGCCCCCCAAAGTGCTGGGATTACAGGTGTGAGCCACCATGCCCAGCTGATCTGGAATTTTAAATAATTTTTTCTGGATCTACAATGAGTACACAAAGAACATGGAAAATCTATCTCAGTCACCATAGAAGGTTAGGCTGTTTGAAGAAATGGAGCATTTTGCCATGTTATCAGTTACCCAAGACAGCCCTTACACCAATCAAAAGCTGCCCTGATTAAAAAAAAAAACTTCATTTCGCCCTTTGTCATTTGGAGGTGCCTACAGAACTGAAATATCAAGATTCTCTCTCCTATTACTACCATAAGTCACCAGTGAGAAAGATAATATCAGTTCCTGAAGGCTAGGTTCTAGCTTAGGAGTTACAGGTAGGTTTTGGCATTCTTCTCTCAGACATAAATAATTTCACAGAATATCAGTATCATACAACATGTGACCCTACGAATCAATGCAAAAACAAGATACTCCATAATTATAGCTGAATACAGACAAAACATGAACATTGTCCAAATCACAAAAATATCCAAGCACCACCCTCTTCCTGCCAATATGAGTGACTGCTGCTTCTTTACCAGCTACATCTTTAGCCTTAGTTTCTCCCACCTTGAAGATATGATTTATTGAGATATCACATAACTGCCCCCATTTCTTCATTTTCTGATGGCATCCAATCCAGAGTAATGCTTTAATTCCTCGAATCCTTTCCCAAATCACCTAACACAAGCTCAGACTCTATAAGTTCTAACACTTCTTTACTGAGAAGCCCTATGGTTCACTACAGTATAAGTTCTCCTTAAGGGAACTGAGCAAGAAACTCAGCTTGTTCAGCTACAGGTGTGTTCCTGGTGGCATCTGACTAAATCTTTGGGATTAGTTCTCAAATCTAGAGATAATTCTTCTGGCATTCTAAGGAGGGACCAGGAGTAGGATATAGGGGAGTAGAGTCATCTGATTACTTCTCCCAACTCCCACCCCCCCACCCCCAATAACACATTAGTAAAACCTTCTGGAATTAGAATATGACTATCTGGCAAAGCTAGTTTCAAAAAAGTTGAAGCATGAGTTTTTACCAGGATACTGAGCTGCCAAGCCTCAATAAGTGGCCACGTTGACAAAGAGGACATGCTTGCCAGCATACTGCTTGAAATGGATATACTCCTCGCCATTGAGGGTGAGAGCTCCATACTCATGGATGGTACCTGTCACCTCTTTGTTGCAATCCACCTGGAAGGGTACAAAAATAACTATAATGATATAAGAGAAACAATAATTCCCAACATCTGTGAACTTTTTCAAAGTACTCAAAGACCCTTCATGGAATATCTTGAAATTCTAAGAATTGAAGAGACATTTCAAGTAAAATAATTAGTTTCAGCTGATGCCACAATTAGAATTTATATTATCTTCTAATTTATCCAACTGTGTGTGTGGCAGGACAAGTACTTTATAATATTCTTCCCATTCCTAGAAGGTTAATACAATTTATTTCCATTTCCTGACAGTGCATTCTCCCCCACATCTTAATAACCTATTCTAGACATCCCATCCTTTCTAAGATGGTCTTGACAGATTTTTGTAAGATTTCTCATAATAAACAAATAAGTCATATAAATTTCTCGTCTGTATATTCCTATATTGTAGTCCCTCCCCTGAAGTTTGGCCCATAACACCTCTGGGTCCCAATGAAGGGCCTTCCTGGTCTTGCCAATGGTTTGCTCAGTGGTACCTACAAAACTCATCCTCAATACCCGCTTCTTCTCATCCCTGTATTATGGAGAAACAGCCTGGAATGTTAGTGATTTAGAGGTTATAAAATAGAAAGCACAGAGAGGAAAAACCTTTTGCCCATGAGTATGCAAAAAAAAAAAAAAAAAGGCAAACAGAATTGGAATAAAAGATGATATCTGTTGAGAGAGGCCAGATTTCTGATGATATGGAGAAAGTCATAGAAATTTAGGGTAATTTAGGATAGGCATAAGGGCCTGCCCCATGCAGTGAAGAAATTGGCTGTGGATGAGCTCCCCTGGGGATAAAGGGCAAGAAACTCTATCATCTTCTAAGTCCTGTCACTAGACACCGGGCAATAGCTTCTCCTTCACTGTTCTTGAAAATAAGGAGGCTTGCCCTAAGGCAGACCTTTTCTCTTTGTGTCCATACATCTGTACACATCTGTGTGTATACCTTATCCAAATATTTGGGAACATTAGCTAAGAAACCCACTATGACAGGGTGTCATCTATGTGTCTCCATTCTCTTTACTGTCATTCCACCTTACTTTTGTACTAATTTCCAGCATTTGCCTGTTTTGCTATTGCAATATACAGTCAGGTGGAAATCATCCTGTGAGCTGTCATTTTTGTGCCTCCATTTTCCTTACCTTCGTGCTGCCTTAGTTCTAGGTTCAACAGCTTCTGAAGTTTGCTTCTCACATGGATAGTACCCTGTGGACGGAGATGTACTATTCCAAGAAAATTGCAGATTTTGAAGAGCTTGGTCTTTCCTACCCAGCTTTAATTTCTGCTCCAATTTGCTTAGGTCTACTTGAAGCAGTCAGCATACCCAAGAACACAGCTTTTCAATCACAAGCCAATTTTCTACACTAGAAATTCCATTTTCAACCAGGCAGCAGTGGCTGACACAAACCTGGATGCCCCTCAGAAGCTATCCTTTCAAGTGAGCTGTGATCTTACTACAGCTGCCGGTCTTTGAGTATTTTGTAGGCATCATCTTACATTTCACCTGAACCCAATAACAGAGGTTAAAGCTCAAAGCTGAGGTTTGGGGATTTGCACACATATCAAATGGGAGCATTTTAGAAATGTAAATTCCTGGGCTTCCCCAAGATCTACTGAATCAGAATCTCTGGAAATGGGGTCCAGCAATGTGTGTGCTTTTTTTTTTTTAATTGGAGTCTCACTGTGTCACCGAGGCTGGAGTGCCATGGCATGCTCATGGCCACCCCAGCGTCGACCTGCTAGGTTCAGGCAATCCTTCCACCTCAGCCTTCCAAGTAACTGGAACTACAGGTGCACACTACCACACCTGGCTAAACTTTTTTGATTCATTGTAGAGACGAGGTCTTACCAAGTTTCCCGAACTGGTCTCAAACCCGCAATTTCAGCCTCCCAAAGTGCTGGGATTACAAGCTGAGCCACTAAACCCAGCAATCTGTGCTTTAACAAGCTCATCAGGTGATTTTTTTTTTCCTAAGTTGGATTCTCACTCTGTCGCCCGGGCTGGAGATGCAGTGGCGCACGCACAGCCACGGCAGCCTCTACCTACTGGGCTCAGGTGATCTTTCAACCTCAGCCTTCCAAGTAGCTGGAACTACAGGTGTGCACCACCACACACAGCTAATTTTTTATTTTATTGTAGAGATGAGGTCTCACCAAGTTGCCCAGCCTGCTCTCAAACCCCTGGGCTCAGGCAATCCTCTCGCCTTGGCCTCCCAAAGTGCTGGATAGGTTTGAGCCGCCGCGCCTGGCTCCAGGTGATTTTTATGTGAGCACAAGTCTGGGATTCACTGCACTGCATGGTGGGCATTTCTCCACCTTTTATAGAGAAAAGGGGCTAACAAAAGATATGCCTTACAGCCACCACTAAGGTTGAGTTTTTTAAATACGTTTGTCTGATTTTAAAGTTAAAATTTGTTGGTGCATCAAGTGATCTACTCAGTCTCCATTCTGCATGCTTAGACACACATCCTTTGCAGGAGTGGCTACTGACATCCAGCGTGGGGGCTTTTCTGAACAGCATCAGGAGCAGCACCAAGATCTGAGAATAAATCCTTCTTCTCTGAACTGAGCTTTGTCGTCTTCTTATAGCATCACCTTCCCTAAAATTATTATTGGTGAACAACCATTTTGGCCTTTTGTACTTTATTATTCCCTGAAAGAAAAATAACAATAAACTATTTTCCTGACCTTGAAACTCGAACACATTCCAGCACCAGTTTCTCTCCTGTCTCCCTCTGAGTTTCAGGCTGAGCAGCCTCTCCAAGAGTAAAAGGGAAACTTCGTTCTCTTTTTTTGTTTTTTTTAGAGTTGGAGTCTTACTCTGTCACCCAGGCTGGAGTGCTATGGCAGCTCACGGTCACTGCAGCCTTGACCTGATGGGCTCAGGCGACCTTACGCCTCAGTCTTCCAAGTAGCTGGAACCACAGGCATGTGGCACCACACCCAGTTAATTTTTGATTTACTGTAGAAATGAGGTCTCGTCATGTTGCTCAGGTTGGTCTCGAACCCCTGGTCTCAGGCCATCCTCTCACTTCCACCTCCCAAAGTGCTATGATTACAGGCCTGAGCCACCACGCCTGGCTTCCTTCTCAATCATTTTGCTACTTTAAGCCTTGTTTGCTGGATTCACAGTGCTGGCCCAAGTTACAGACCAGCATGGAGGGGACAGGCTCTGGGCTATCAAGGGGTCTCTGGGGGAAGTAAAAAAGAGGAACACACCAAAGGGTGGCCGTCTCTCCACCTTCTCCCTGCCCTCTCCCTCCCACACACATTGAACTCAAAGAACCACTAGGTGCAGAGAAGACATAAATAAGGTAAGCTACAATCGATTTAGGAAGGAGAGCCTCTGCAGCCAAGGACAGCAGTATCAGAATTTGCAAAGAAGGTCTGGGAAGGCTGGTTTTGTCCTTTGCGAAGAGGAGAGGAGAGAACTTCTCAAAACTTTGGTGGCTAGGTTAGTGATCACGTACCGAAATCAGCCTGGATCCCCTGCGGGACACTCACCTTCATATTTTGCAGCTTCAGAGTCTGCTGAGCAAAGCTGACCAGGAACAGTGGGAAAAGACTCGAGGCCCAGAACTGCCGGATCATGGTTGACACTAGGAGGCCCAGGCAAGTATGAGTCCCCAGGGATCTTGGTCCCTTTTGATCCCCTGGAGGGACCAGTTTGAAGATGCACCCTCCAATTGCAGAGCAGCATTCACACCCTCCCCACCTCCTACCACCCTCGCTCCTGAGTGCCTCAAGACGTCAGACCACCCGTGGTCTGGAGGGAACGTGGAGGCTTTCCTCTTTGGAGTCCAAGGTGCTGTCCCTACCCTTTCTAAGTGGCTGGTACTTTACAGGTGCTGGCTCCATAACCAGGAAGTAAAACCACTGCCACTGAATCAGAATCTGGATCTCCTCCTCCTCCTTTTTCTTCTCCTCCTCCTCCTCCTCCAACAAAACTGTCCCATGTCTTATATGCAAACTGAAGCTTGGGAAGCCTTGCCTAAATGACTGTAATTATCTCTGCCCCCTATTATTCTATCATCCTGTTTTTCACGAGGCTCAAATAGGATAACAACCAGAAAGATGCATAAAATTATTTGGATTGGTGAAGAGGGTGCAGAGCTGTTTTCCCTGGTTACCTGCCTATTTTGCTCCCATCCATGTTGCTTTTCACTGCCAGCCTACATTTACCAAACTTCCCTGGTAACTGAAATGATGAGTTCTTCCTCCTCAGTTCTAAGCCCTTTGTCATCCAGCCCTCTCCACCTGCCCGGCCTCTTCCAGGTTCACACAAAAGCTCTTCTCTGCCTCTTGGAGCTGAAGTCTGGGTGGGGTTGAATTCTTGTGATCTCTCTTGGAATATAAGCTTTTCGATATCTCAGATTTCTGAGTTCCTTTCCAAAGCCTGTAATCTGTGGCCTGAACACTGAAACCTGATCCAGGCAGGCAGGTCCTCAAGGCCCTTAGGGTAGTCAAGCAGAAGGGTGTCCTCTTATGGTACAGACCTACACACATTCCCAGGCTCCTAAGCTTTCTTCTATTTTCAGTTTTTAAAAAATGGCTGAACCTTTGACTATGAGGCTATAGAGACCATTGAGTTTAATGCTTGTCTGTGCCACTGACTAACTCCTTGGCTCTGAAGAAGTTAATGTCTTTACCTCTAGTTTTCTCATCTGTGAAACCAGAGAAATCATATTGAAAGGGTCCACTGGGGCGAGATGGACTGGTGCCAGTGCTGAGGCCGCAGGAATAGCACAAGATTGTAGAAAGAAGTAAAGAAAGTAAAGTTTGGAAAGGGGACCAACACTCAGAGGCAAGTGTGGCATCGAAGGGCAAAGAAATGGGTATATTTAAGGGCATTTGGGGTAGGGGGATTTTGGCCCAAAGGAGTGTCCAGGGCTGCGGGTCTTGGATGTTGATTGTAGTCACATGAGTCTTAGATCTTGAGGTTGCCAGACATCAGCATCTCATGCCCTCAGGTGGTGGGCTAGATGGAAGGAGACAATGGGAGGGAGTTTTCCAGTAAGAGACTTTGTCAGACATTTGCAATCCACAAACTCCTTGACCAAAAGGTGGTCTATTATTTCTATGGCACTGTCCTTGTCTTGCATCTGATGGAGACTTGCCAAGGGGGTGGGGTAGGCTGCCGTTTGGCCTGCAGTGAAATGTCTGAATGCTTCCTAAAACCTGCCTATTGAAATTTTATCTATCTATGTCTATCTAACCTGTGCTAGATTCAAAGTGTGTCGGGGGTAAAATCTAAGCAAAAATGGCTATGCTGAGGCAAAAAGTCTACGCTCAACTAAGTCTATTCTAGGTTTCTATAGGTACCTCCTTTTAAATATTATCTCCTTTTTAGGGCTTCTGTGAGAATTAAATGTGATAATAACTATAAAACATTTACCGCATGCCTGATAGAGGTAAGCAACTAGACGTGTATTCACACAGCTCTATGTGTGAGGAAACTGAAGCTGAGAGAGAGAGATAACATATCAAAAGTGATGAAGTTTGTAATAGTGAAATGAAGGCAAACTCCTGATTCCTACTCCAGAGCCTTTGCTCTGGATCCATATGGATCATAATTGTTGTCACTAATGTTTTACTGTCTGAGACAATTTATAATCCCCAAGGATACAGAAGGACAACTTGTATTAGAAATGGAAAAGGACACATCACTTCAGTTGTACTGAGAGTGAGAAGTTGAGGGCACATTATGAACAATTTAATGCTGATAAATGTGTAAGTTTAAATGAAATGGACAAATTACTAATAGACTGCAACTGACAATAATTGTCACAGAAGTAAATACAAAATGTGAATAACAATTTAATAGTTGAGGGTCATAGAGTAACTCTGAGCTTCTAGAGATATCTGTATTTGTTTTAAAGGCTCTGAATAAACTTGGAATTGGCAAGATATTTGGTCAGAACATCTACTCCTGTCAGTTTCTAGATGAAGCTCATGTTCTTAGATAAAATAATTTTCTGTTTCTAATATTTTAATTAAATCTTGAAGTCTATTGTTGTCAGGTTTCAGAGAACCAAGAACCTCTTGGTATTATAATCATAATGTAATAGTCTCAGTTTTCCAGAGAGAGTGAGAAAGTGTTTACAGTTTTCAAAAGATCTTTAAAATTGCTTGTGCATCTTCCACAACATTTATGAACTTCTTACTACTCTAAAACATTACTCACTCAAAAAATGTTTACTGAGTTTCTAATAAATCAAACTAGGTGCTTTTTTAGACAAGTCAGACTGTAACCTGGACTCATAGAACTTATACCTTGTGAAGTAAATAGACAATAATAAACTAAATATTATTTAATTTAAAAACAAGAAAGTTACAGAATTTGATAAGCTCTGTAAAAGAAAAATCAGGTAACTAGGAGTGAGCTACAATAGACAGAGGGGTCAGAGAAGGTCTCTCAGTTGAAGTGACATCTGAAGGATGAGTAGACGCTTTTCAAGCAGACAACAACTTGTGTCAAGATCCTGGGATGAGCAACAACACTGCATGCTTGAGAAACAGAAAATACTAATATGGCAGGAGAGTATGACTCTAAGTAAAGTGGTATAGAATACATCTGGAAAGAAGAAATGCAGGGGTCAAGTTACATAACCTTGTAAGTCATTTGCATTTTATGTTAAATCCTCTGAGAAGATTTGAAAATTGTAAATGGGGAAACAATATGATTCTATTTGACAGTGTGCTTTTTGTTTGTTTTTTGAGACAGAGTCTCACTCTGTCGCCCAGGCTGGAGTGCAATGGCATGCTCACGGCCATCCCAGCATCGACCTGCTGAGCTCAGGTGATCCTTCTGCCTCAGCCTTCCCAGTAGCTGAAACTACAAGTGTGCGCTACCATGCTCGGCTAATTTTTTTTTTTTTTTTTTGTAGAGATGAGGTCTCACCAAGTTGTCCAGGCTGGTCTCAAACCCCTGGGCAATCTACTTGCCTTGACCTCCCAAAGTGCTGGGATCATAGACTTGAGCCACCATGCCCAACCGAGAGTGTACTTAATTAAAAGTTCACTTTGCCTGCTGTATAGTGAATGGACTGCAGGGGACCAAGAATATAGACAGATAATTTCCTTTTCTTCCTCCTTTCATTCATTCATTCATTCATTCGTTCATTCAACAAATATGTATTAGGAGTCAGTTGACATCCTCACTGTCATCATCCTTAGAAATTGGCTTGATTTATTAATTTACCTTTTTAAATTTATTCCATTCACAGGTAAAAACATTATTTCAGATCTGATTTGATCAAGCAAGAGCATACTTTTTCGAACACTAACCAGTAAAGTCCAAAATGGCATTATTATTTCTAGTATATTTGAAACATTATTGGTTCACTTGTTTTAATTTTCTTATTTTTATTGGTTTACTTTTGGCTTAAGGTCAAGTAAACATCAACCTAAGTTTATATGAACTGTCACTATAGTGTTGGTGCCTATTATTGTCTATCACCCAAGCAATTGATCTTTTAACTTTTAATTCTGTATCTATCATATTGGCTATATTTATCAGTTAACAATGATCTATATATTGAATCAGTATACCTTTTGTGTCTTCTACCAAATAAAATACAAGTTTGTAGGGTAGAAATAAGCCAAGTGCAGAAACTTATGTCCAAACCTAGAGTTTTTTCTTACATTTCCTAGAGTTTTGTCCTACATTTTCATCTTCTTTTAAATTTAAATATGTATTTTCTTAACAGAGAAGAAAGAAGAAAAGTTTGCATTAAATGGCATTGCATTATCTTTGTCAATGACTGACATGATATAATTTTCTTCAAGTTCTGTATTATCTCTTTCTTGTTCCTTTCTGCTATAATTTACCTTGAACACACATATTCACAAGAAGTTAGTGCAGGACTAGTCCAAGGGAACTACAATTGCCTTGGAGATAATGGATCTTCCTGGTTGTTGCCACCATTATAAGACAGAAACTACAAAATGTATTGTTTCCCAGAAGCAAGCACAGCAGATGACATGTAATTAATTTTTTTTAGTAACTTACTTTGAATGAGCAATTAATCACGCCTTAGAGAAGTCAAGATTTGAACAATGCCAGCCTTGTTCTCTACTATTCCAGTGATGGCTTTGGAAGGGCCTTCTTATCAGCTGATTTGCTCATTCTGAATTCACTGAATCTGCTTTTCTCCTATTTTTTCCCCCATTTCTACACTTTCTACCCTTTGCCATCTCCCATTACTCTCTTCTTTTCTCTCTCCCCCTTGTGCACGGGGGAAAAAAACTGAATTTATGATTTAAACAGACTTGGTTTTGAGTTATTTCTAGCTATACAATTTTTGGCAAGTTATTTAATTTTTTGTGTACCAATTTTTTCTTAATATAAAAAAGCATAGCAATAATGACTTTTAAAACAAAGATTGAGTGAGAATTTATATCTGGAAATGCCTGGCACATAGTAAGGACTCAATGAGCGTTAATGTAAGTTCCATTATTTCTTTCTCTTCTTCATTTTTTCATTACCCTTCCTGCTCCATTTCTCTTTCTTATTTATCCTCTAATCTGCTCTATTCCTTTTCTCTACATCAGTTTTAAGAAGTTGTTAGGTAGTTAGGCAGGCACAAACAGAGGAGAAGAGGGAAAAGGGTAAGAAATGGGAAGCCAGCTGACACTTAATTATTTCCTCATTTTAGAAATTTTCTTTCATGATGAGCTGGGCCAAATGCAAAAGCTGCTTGGATTTAAAAAGTACCTTTTTTATTCTTTTTCTGCCCTTAGGAATGTGGTTTCTCCTCCCTTCCTCGATGTAACCCGTTAGGGAGGCTGTCCTTACCTAATAAACCACTGCTACTATTTGAGAGAAAACAACTAGCCATATTAAACCACCTAATAACCAAGAGGCAGAGAAACTACGTGTCTTTAAAGAAACATCTGCAAACCTAGATAAAGAACAATCTTGTTAAACTCTTTTGAAACTCTCTAAGATCCTAAAAATGTAAGCTCTTTTCCTTTATGACATTTGATTTCAGACTTATGTTTTATGTTAATCATTAGTTTCATCTTATATACTAGAGCTCATTGCATGTATGAGTAACAAATCACAAAAAGATAGATGTGTAGTCCCAAAGTTGATTACAGACACTTGTAACTTTAACAAGGTAAAATTAACAATATCTGAACATCCATTCATGTCAAAGGTCACATGAAGGATTTATGACCTAACCATAAAGAGGGAAAACAAGCCTAAGAGGAAACTAACCCACCAAGACCAGAGACTAAGACAAAGAAAAGTAAACTATAAAAATCAAATCAAAGAAATAAACGGGACTGTCTCACTCTCTGAACAGCCCACTCCTCTTGATTCTTAGGAATGCACTAGCTTGCTTTAAAAATTCTGCTCTGCTTTACTTGCTCGCAATAAAACTCTGCCTTGTTATCCTGAGTTTGGTGTCATGTCTAATGATTTGTTCATGAATAACCAGCGAACCCCAAACCAGCATTTCCAGTGACAAAGCACCAACACCCCCCCATCCCTAATAGCTTTTTACTAAACTTTTTGTTCAGGAAAAATGTAAACACATTACAAAAAGTAGAGAGGAGTATAATTAACCTCATATGCCTATTTCCCACAGCAACCAGGTCAACACAACTCATGGCTAATTTTATTTAATCTACATCTACAAAAGCTTGTTATCACAGTCCCCACCCCTGCATATGTACACATACACACTGAGTTATTTTCAACTAAATTCCAAACATCATCTATAAATATTTCTTGCCTCTTCTGATCTTATATAGGAAGAAAGTCAACTTTGTTCCTGGCATGTCCCTCCAATATCTGCAGGGAGTTTCTATATCAAGACCTGGTGTTTTCCCAGTGGCCTTGATGCCTTTCCTAAGTTGCCATAAGATGAAGGGTTACAGAGTGGGAAAGGAGAAGCCAAATTGTCCCAGCCTCTAGTTTGTTGTCTAAATCAGATTTTGATTACATGGATAGAGACTGTTGTGGGGACACAGTTGTGGATTTATCCAGTGGCCTTGTGACTTTGACGAGGCAATCTTTCCACTTTCTGAGCATCTGCTTCTCATGTGCATAGTTGTGGTTTGGAAACCATGATCTATAGAACACACCTGAGCTAAAAATGCCTTGATTCTTACTCCCATTTTTTAACTATGTAGGGGTAAGAATGGGTCAGATCAGTTCCAAAGGTGGTCAGAATCTCTCAAAAGCTGAGAAAATAAACTATCAGCCTTAGAAGGGATTTTGGTGATTTTTCTGATCCAACTTCTTTTTTGTAAATAGGTAAATTGAAGCCTATAGAGAAGTGGTATTTTCTCCCTGCTAGTGATGGTTTGCAGTGTGCGCTGGTGAGATAGGGCATATCTATTCTTTCCCTGGGAGCAGTAAGACTCTGAGTCAGAGGCTGGAGAATTTCCAGGCAAGAGCATCTGGTGAATGTTGTAGGTTACTCAAATTCTTGTAGTTGGGCATGGACATGATGCACTCTCTCTCTCCCCTGCACCTTCCTCTGGCCCATTAAGGCAGGAGTAATAAACTAGAACACTGCCTAGGGGAGTACACATTATTCCTCTCACCTCCTCCCCACCCCAACCACCAAGAAACAGAGTTCTTCCTGGAGCAGGCGTGGGGGCGAGGGAAGCTTGGCATTAGTGACAGATCCTTCAGGAAGATTGTGTGATAGGGCCAGTTGCCTCAGTGAAAGTTCAGGTTTAATGCCACAGCCAACCTACAGCAGAGGGGAGCCCCAAACTTGATAATGTTTGGGGAAAGAAATCAGAAAGTTGAGAACACATGAGGATTAAAATTAAATGCAAGAAGACAGTGACCTTTCTAGAATTAATTGTCCTCCATTTCCAAATATATATATTATGAGGATCTGAGGCCTAAAGGGTGGAGAGACAAGTGGATTTGAAATAAAAATTCAACTTTATGGTCTAGTTCTATACTACTATGAAACTTTGGCCAGGTCACTTTTCCATTACAAATTTGAGCTAATGATGCCTGTCCTACCCCTGTAACTGGCTGATTGTGAAGGCGAAATGAAATTATTGATGTGAAAGAGGCTGATAAACTGTAAATTCTACATAAACATAAGAGATATTAACTTAAATTGGCAGACTTGGAGTAGACCCTATACTTCATGTTTACAACTCAGAATAAGGAAAAACTTGGAGATCTGGAAGGGGTTACCAGATGCCAAGGAAGATTGTCTAATTCAGGAGAACAGTCAAGTAAAACCAAAGGATGGACAGACATCTCTAAGTCAAATTTGGGTGGTTGCAGAAGTTGTGGTTTGAATCTGGGATGAAGAGGTGTCCTGCATCTCAGAAAGAATCAAATGTTTCCTTTAGAATCAAAGGAACTAAAAACATATCTGTTGTTGAATTTCAGGTAAAATTAATTCATTAACAGACACTAGATCAGGGAGTCTAAAAGGCTTCGGTCAATCTCTAGACTGCCACTCACTAGCTCTGTGACATTGGGTAAGAAACTTATTCTCATAAAAATACTGCCTCAAGGAAAAATTAGAATCTGATTGGGAAAAATAGGCAGCAATTGAGACATATTGATTTTTCCTACCCTGGTCTTCTACCATATTTAAGAAAATGGACTGTTTGTAATTATAGAATTTTAAAATCAGGAAGTAACAGAACATATGGTTTAAGTTAGACCTGGACTGACTTTTCAGCCTTGATCTATGACTCAGGCCACTCACAAACATTTCCATCTAAAATCTTGTTTGGTAAAATTGATAAAATTGCATTTCTTGCCTTTCAGTGGGAATGCTCTATCCTTTCAAATTATATATATGTATACATAATTTGCATTTCTATGTAATTTTGCATGTTTCATATATATTATGCAAATTATACATATATATAATTTGAACTAGGGAAGATGAGATTTCAAAGTTCTCAGCACAATTGACCTTCAAGATAAAAAAAATCTAAATTGAAAAGGGTGTGTTTTGAGGAAAGCAAAGAATTTTTTTTTTTTTTTTTTTTTTTTTTGAGTCAGAGTCTCACTCAGCTGCCCAGGCTGGAGTGCAGTGGCCATGTTCATGGCCATCGCAGCCTTGACCTGCTGGACTCAGGTGATCCTTCCACCTCAGTCTTCCAAGTAGCTGGACTCAAAAGTGCACGCCACCATGCCTGACTAATTTTTTTTTTTTTATGATTTATTGTAGAGACAAGGTCTCACCAAGTTGCCCAGGCTGGTCAAATCCCTGGGCTCAGGCAATCCTCTCACCTCCACCGCCCAAAGTGCTGGGATTACAGGTGTGAGCCACACGCCCGGCAAATGGAAAGAATTTAGATGTCTAAGAGGTTCACAGAGGGAGCTACTGGGAGTGAAGATGACTAGAAGGCAGTTAAGAGTATGTCAGGAGATGCTTGAATTCTGGATTTGATGCTGTAATAAATTGGTTAGCATTCCTGTTTATAAGTGGAAAGATGTCATCAGATAGGTATTTAAAGTTTCCAGTGGCAGCAAGGTAGAGGAAAAAAGGATCGAAGAAGAGCCTGGAGGAAAGAAGACAGTTAGGAGATGATTTCAACATTCGAGGAAAAAAAATGATAATTTGATATGGGACTCTGGTGGAAGTCGTGAAGAGGAGGAGACAGCCATTACCTTGTGATATGGTCAGGGTGGTTATGACATGAAATGCCCTCCATGTGGCCTGCTGAGCCTGAGCTCCCTGGACAGAGTTCTTGCCTCCAGGGAAACTGAAACAATGAAACACAGAGTCTTGAAAAGGCCATTTAATGACCACTGAGGTGGAATTTATGAAAGTTTCTCTTCTGCTCTAGGAGTTATTGTGTGATCAGCAAAGATAAAGTGGTGAAGAAAATAAGGAATTAACAGCAGCAAGGGGGGAGCAGTGTGTAATAATCTGTCATCACTAAACACACCACTTTTGATAAGTCAGTTTATTCATATGTTGAATTAACACAGGGTGTTTACCTTGGGCTGGATCTAATACTGAGTCGAAATGAATTAGCCCCTTTTTTTCCCCTAAAAATTAGCTCTGTGAAATGTGTATTAGTCTCCCAATTTTATAGGTGAGAACCACAGGCAGAGAGCAGCTTGCCCAAGGTCACACAACTTAGGGAGGATTGAGGTTCAATATTTTAATATTTTAATTTAATAATAATTTTAATTTCAATACTTTCCTGAAACTATGATAGAGGGGAGGAGGGCAAGAGATTGAGCACCTGGGGGCAGGAGGTACCATAAAGCAGGAAACCTGCAGGGTTTGGGAGCTTTGTGGCTGAGTCAGACATTGTTTGGGCTCCTCCCCTGATATTAGAGGTCTCTAAGAAGATCTCAGACATCTGGGATAACAAAAAGCTTCTGTTTTCCAAGAGAGCTCATGAATACCCAGACTCCACTACCAGTGAGAATTAAACCCGTTTCAGACTTCATTTTTAAGGAGGTGAAGGCAAGTGTTTGTGTGAACCAGGAAGAGGCAGGGCTGGTGAAGGGGGCTGGTTGGAAAGGAACATAGAACTGGAGAGAAAGAATTTATCGTTTCAATCAACATGAGAGTTTGCAAAGCTGGACTGGCAGTATTGGTTCTATGGAAGGAGGAGAGAAGCGTGGGAAGAGTGGTAAAGGGGAACAACCCTGAGCCTCTGTACTAATCCTAATGTTTTTCACCATCTCTTTGTTAGTCTCCTCATTAGAGTCAAGTTAGTTGCTGAATCTACCCTTTCTTGTAGTTCTAAAACATCAGGAACAGCCAACACACACCAACATTCACCCTTGTTTGTTGTTGTTGTTGTTGTTGTTGTTGTTGTTCTTTTATCATTTTGCTGCCTCAGCCACCATAGGTAACAGTTTTCCAAATGTTTTGTTGCAGCATAACAAAGGTTGCCAATTTTCCAGAGTGTAATGTATTTCCTTGCCATTCCTTCTTTGTTAAAGTTATAAAAATGGCAGTGGGTTAGGGACAAAAAAATTCATAATTAATTTAAGAGAATCTTTGCACAGCCTAATGATGATAAATGCCATAAAATTAAGAGTTTAACTCAACCCTTTGAAACTAAGGTCCAAATGGGAAAAAATGAGTATTTAATTTTTTAAGCTTCAAGGAACTAATAACCTGATGAAGAATATACAAGTTTTTCAAGAATACAAACAATATGCATATTAAACTATATATATAGATAGATAGATAGATAGATATAGATAGATATAGATAGATATATATATATATAGTGAAGATAAGGAGGGTGGAGTTTGGGAATCAAAGGATATAAAGGATAAATTGAACAAGAAAGGGACCTTGCAAGAATAAGTAATTATGAGTATGATTAATCAAACATTAGCACTTGACACTCACAAAATAAAACTATACTGTAGACAAGAGGGAAGAAGATCTTGGTCAGCCTTCTGTAAGGTCGATGGGAATTAATGATGCTATTTGTGTGAGAAATATAGTAATTCCTGAGATTCTAGTTCTACATTAATCAATGCATCTATTACAAAATTTCAGTCAAAACTAGCGAGCAGTTGTTGGGAACTGTTGCTGAATGGATGGTGGTTCTTAGGAGAACTTGGGTCTTGTTTCCATGATTCTTCTTGGACTCTGGGGCCTCCAGGAAATTAAAAGGAGTGCTTTTGCAACTTCCTTCAAATTTATCATTATTTACAAAAAAAGTTATTTACTTTTTTTTTTTTTTGAGTTGGAGTCTCACTCTGTCGCCCAGGCTGGAGTGCAGTGGCACACTCACGGCCACCCCAGCATCAACCTGCTGGGTTCCGGTGATCCTTCCACCTCAGCCTTCCAAGTAGCCGGAACTACAGGCACCGCGTATTACGCCCACTAATTTTGTGTGTGTGTGTGTGTGTGTGTGTGTGTGTGTGTGGAGATGATGTCTCGCCAAGTTGCCCGGGCTGATCGCGAACCCATGGGCTCAGGCAATCCACTAGCTTCGGCCTCCCAAAGTGCTGAGATTACAGGCTGAGCCACCAAACCCAGCTGTTATTTACTTTTAAAAGCACTGCATTCAGAATGACAGACTATTGTCCAGAAAATTTGCAACATTAGTATTCCCTATCCCCCTAGGCAATATATGAGAGTCTCCTATACCAGACAGCACCCAGGCTGAGCACCACCATTCCTTTTAACTTTTGCCAATCTAATAAATGCAGATTTGATCTTTTCTCATTTATACTTCTTTGATTACTGATGAGGAGGAACATTGTATCTTACCACAAATACCACTTGATTTCCTGTCTGGTGCCTTTTTTTTCCTGTTGGTGTGGTAGTTCTTTGCTTACTGATTTATAAGTACTTGAAAGCATTTGTAAGCATTTGTATAATGGCTATATTAATGTGTTGTCCTTCACATATATTGTGAATATCCCCCACCCCCACTCCCATCAGTCTAACTCTCTTTGAGAGATCCTAGGTTGTCAATCCATCCTTTATAAAAAAAAATCAAATAATAATATTAGAAATAATATTTGGTATGTCTAGGTCAACATTTTTACAGTGACTTTACTGTAGTGTTTGGGAGACTGCATCAGCATCTACTTCCATCCACTCAGGAAAAATAGACAATAGTCTTCAAGGACCTCAGAAGTCTTGTCATTACCTTTTTATTTTAATTCTCCCAGAATTTTGAATCCCAGATCCTCATTGCACTGGTAAGTGCTGCGTGCTCATGGAGGTGTGTGTAGGTGAGGTTGTGGTTTGAGTTTTGCAATCCTCAGGCCCCCTAAGGAGGCAGGGATCCTCTCAGCCCTGTAATTGGTCTGAGTGGACTTGGGCTAGTCCCTGATAAGGTATCAAAAGACTGTGGGGATGCAAGGACCTCAGGCCCTAGACTAGTAGTCTATAAACACTAGTCATGATTGCACATTTAAGAGTCTTCTGTCTTTTTCCCCTTCTCCTAGCCAGCTTTGTGCAAACAGATTCCAAGCAGGAGAAGATGAAGGTGAGTGAGCTCCAGAAAGGGTGCAGTAGGGCTCAAAGATGAAGTTACTCTTCTGTGCTGACTGGAGCTCCTGCCCTCCAGTCCTTCTTGTAAGACTCCAACTTCTGCTTTGTTCTTTGCAGGTTTCCCGCAACCTTTTTTTCTTTTCTCCTTGGCCCTTTCCACTCCTATAAATGAGTGTTCCTTGAGTTGAATATGGCAAGGGAAGAAGGGGTCTCCTTACTGTGGTCCTCTCTCCCCTCCTTCTCCAGATGGAGGCCCCTGGAAACCTCTCCAGCCACATCAGTATCTGTGTCAGACTGGACCTTGGAGTGGGACAGCGATGGGTGTCAGGACAGGTGGGGACCGGGGTTTGGAGGAGAGGCTAGGTTGAAGTCATCTTGAAGTAGCTCAGCAAGAAACCATTGAAGGTGAGAAAAAAACCTAACATGGAAGTTTTAAGGATAGGTGAAAGAGAATTATCAGAGAAACATAAAATACATGCAAAAAATAACTGGAGTCTGGTGTCTTGAAATCTGGTCTCAGTTCTATTCCCAATTCATAGCTTAGTTGCTTTATTGATAAAACATGGGTATGTGGCAAGGGAAAGGGCAGTTCAAGAAAGGATGGTAATGAATGAGATGATTACAGAAAGAAAGGAATCGTGAAGTTAGAGCAGGCAGACTTTCATTCATACAGTGGACTTGGACAAATCATTGCACCTCTGTTAACTTGTGCTTTCTCATTGTAAATTTCTGGGTAACGGTATCTACCTTAAGGGTGGGGTGGGCAACAGTTATTTTGTGTATAATGTGTTCTACAAAATGCAACTCTGGTAATATCTCTCTCCCCTGACCTCCTAATTTAACTAGATGACCTCCAGGTGACTTTCTTTTCTTTTCTTTTCTTTTCTTTTTCGGAGTTGGAGTCTCACTCTGTCACCTAGGCTGGAGTGCAGCGGCACACTCCTGGCCACTGCAGCCTCCACCCGCTGGGCTCAGGCGATCCTTTTGCCTCAGCCTTCCAAGTAGCCAGAACTACAGGCGCACACTACCATGCCCAACTAATTTTTTGATTTATCGTAGAGACGAGGTCTCACCATGTTGCCCAGGTTGGTCTTGAACCCAAGGGTGACTTTCTAATATGAGAATTGATGTGGTTTTTATGTTACCCAGTGCTGCTTAATTGGATATGGAGACTCTAGGCGATAGAGTCTCAATAAAAGCTGAGTCTGGAGATATTTGAGACACAAGATACTGAAAAATAAATTTGAAACAATTATTGATATTAGGAGTGAACTGGACTAAAAGGAATTTTTGAGTTGAGAATCTCTCTAAGCCCCTTCATCCTGATACCCAAAATGATTGTCAGTGATTTTCATTGCAGTAGCAAAAGAAAAAAAAAGGCAAATTATTTAAAAATGTTTTACTTGAAACCAGGCATCATGGAGATAGGAATGGATGCTTTTATTTAATATTCCCTTTATTCGTGCCTCATTTTGATGGTACGTATATGTATGTGTAAATTTAGGGAAATGTGCAAAAACCTGCATAAAGAAAACACCTTTCTCCCTAAGATCAGGGGTATATAGCTAAACCAGTGAGCTAGTGATAGACTCAGTGGGCTTATAGGATTGGAAAAAGTTGGATTTTGTTTTGTTTTGCATTACTTCTTTTCTGGATGGGGGCAAATGGTGCTTGACTAAAATATTTTCTAGTACACTGCGTTTCCAGGAAGCGTAGTTTAATCCTAGTTTAATTCTGGGCCCTCTTTATCAGATAATACCCTTCTCTCCTTTCTCTATCCAGTTCCTTTCTGCTTTTTTCTCACTGGATGCATTGAACACATAACTTTCTTTTCAAATGTGTAGCAGCTTCCCCAATATAGGGAAAGTAGTCAGGATGTGCTGGTGAGCATTGGGGTATCAGTGCTTCTTGACTGATGTATTCTGCAAGGATAGAGTCAGAGAAGGAATAACATGAGACCTGCCTTATAGAGGAATTTAACATAAGAACATGCAATGAGAATTTCAGGCAGGTCGGACTTATTTCTGTTATAAGCAACTTAACAAATGTTGTGTGGAAGCCTGTTCAAATGTGTTCAGGAGATTTTTTTCTTTTTGAGTTGGAGTCTCACTCCTTCGCCCAGGCTGGAGTGCAGTGGCACATACGCTCACCGCCACCCCAGCGTCGACCTTCTGGGCTCCAGCGATCCTTCAGCCTCAGCCTTCTGAGTAGCCGGAACTACAGACACGCGCTACCAAGCCCAGCTATTTTTTATTTTATTATAGAGACGAGGTCTCGCCAAGCTGCCCAGGCTGGTCTCAAACCCACTGGCTCAGGCAATCCTCTCATCTCGGCCTTCCAAAGTGCTGGGATTACAGGCTGAGCCACCGAGCCCGGCCTGTTCAGGCAATTTGAGAAGGAGTGGGATAAATGGAGATAATGACAAAGGTGAGTATTGGACACTTGGGACACAGTGAGGGGGGGGAGCTGAGTTTGTGATAGGTCAGATGCTGCCAGAAAGATTTCAGTGATCCATTTACAGAGTTTAGGGCTCTCCATCTCCTTTCTTGAGTTTCACAGTATTGGATTTTAAGACTTCATGAGTAAGAAAGTTACAGGAGAAAGAAAATTATTCAAGATGGGGATAATATTAGATTCTAGAATGTTAGACTTGGAAGGCCCCTTGAAGTTCTCATAAAAATTTAGATGAATATCTTCATTTGACTCATGGGGAAACCCAGGGTCAGGGACAAGAATTGCCTAGGTTAACAAAGGAATTTAACAATAGAGCTTACTTTTTGATTCCCAGGACAGAGTTCTTTCTATTTCACATGCTGATGAGTGAGTGGGGTAGGAAATCTGATGACCTGGGGAAAGAGAAGTAACTGGGCCATGCTAAAATAGTTAAGCAATTTAAAACCTGCCCTTCTCTGAGATAGTCCAGGAGAGAGACCTTTAATCTGAGGCAGGTTAGCCAGGGTTGTTAGAGATAGATAGATGAGTTTCTTGTAGACAGGTGTAAATTAAAATAGGGTAAGGGTTCAGAAATCTTTCTTATCCAAACATGACCTTCACACAACTGACCAGGCATATCAGACCTGACCACTTCGTGGGCTGAAATGTAAAACTACCAGTGCAGTAAATCACAGAAACAATAAGGAATGATCCAAAACATAGACATGATGTTCTAAGGAAAGGCACAAATCTAGTTAAACAGTAACTTTCATTATTTAGAAGGTCCTTGCAACCTTACAAGGTTGAAAGATGGTAATCAAAGCTCATGACCGGATACCTTTAATCTTCTGCTCTTAGTTTGTGGTTTGCTTAATCACTGTTATAAAAGTATATAAAGCTTCTTATCAAAGGCTTCTTATCCTTTCTCTTAAGGCACCTACACTTTTCCTTGAGCATACCTTTTTTCTTTCTAATTTTTTTTTCCTAAATTATACTTTAGATTTTCTCTGAAAATTTTTTGTGATGAAATCAAGCACCCACAGAACCCACCACACCCTATCCAACATCAAATCCAGAGCCCTCAATCCAAGGGAGTAGCTTCATTTTTCACAGAAGCATGAAACACAGTTGGTGTGCTTTTCTTTTTGGTCCCACTTACTTTTAGCTCCTACTTTTTATTTTTTATTTTTTTTTTGAATAGGAGTCTCACTCTGTCGTCCAAACTGGAGTACAGTGGTAGACTCATGGCCACCACAGCCTTTATCTGCTGGGCTCAGGCAATTTTTCCACCTCAGCCTTCCAAGTAGCTGGAACCACAGGTGCATACCACCACTCCTGGCTAATTTTTTTTATGTAGAGATGAGGTCTCACCAAGTTGTCCAGACTGGTCTCAAACTCCTGGGCTCAGGCAATCGTCTTGCCTCCATTTCCAAAGTGCTGGGTTTACAGGCATGAGCCACCGTGCCCGACTACTTCTAGCTCCTCCTATCCCAATTATGAATCTCTGTTCTTTTTCATTAATCCAAGCATTTCCTGTTATCTTACATCTTCCAGAATAATAGCAATAGAGACTTGTCTACTGGATTTTCAACTCATATGATCCAAGTTTCAGTTGTATCACTGACATCTTAGACAACTTTGATTTGTTTTCTGGTCTCAGTAATACATGTATCATCTTTTGAGTGCTTTGAAAGATTACACAGGTACCAGAAATTGTTGCCACTAATATTTTATTTTTTTAATCTTTCAGATGGATTGTTACAAAGATGTGAAAGGCACCATCTATGACTATGGGGCCCATGCTCTTAATGGAAAGGAATACATTCCATTCAAGAAGTATGTGGGCAAGCATGTCCTCTTTGTCAACGTGGCCACCTACTGTGGTCTGACAGTTCAGTATCCTGGTAAGAATTCATAGCCACATTTCCTTGGCACTAAATTTTCAGGTGATTGTATTCTAAATCATACTTGGTATTATATTTGAATTTGAATTATGTACCAAAATAAATACTCATAAACAGGTGACTTTATCCCCCATGTCAGAAGTCAGCCTACTATGGCCCACAGGTCAAATCTGGTCAGCTTGTTTTTGTAAACAAAGTTTTATTTGAATGTAGCCATGCCATTCACTTACATATTGCCTATGGCTGCTTTCATGACATAAGGCAGAGTTTGGTGTCTGAATAGCAGTGACAGAGACCATATGGCCCACAAAGTCTAAAATATTTAATAATCAAGCCCTTTACAGAAAAAATGTGCTGATCTCTTCTCCATGCCCCGTCTCTGCTTTTCCCTGAGATTTCCAGGAGAATCAATATATATCTGAGAACAAGGAGCTTCTCAGAAGATTCCAGAAGTTTTCTTTGTAAATACAGGAGGGAGAATCAATCTTTTTTAGATTTTTCCAAGGTTTTACAGGTAACTTCCAATGACAGGGAAAAGGGGTTTTATACCTGGAACTGCATTTAACTAAAGTGAGGTATAGTAGACTATAATAAAGGCAAATACTCACTCTCCAACTTCAATGCCTTTCTACCTCTGTATACCATATGTATTTAGGGAAGAATCTTATTTTTCTCATATTTTAGACCATGTGGTTTAAAAACAATAAATAATAAGCAGGATGGATAATACCAGAGATACTCCTTATATCAGAAGTAACAAGAATTTCATTTTTTGTTTTTAATTTTGCTTTGAATAGGTAATATATTCACAAGTCTCAAAATTCAAAAGGAACAAAACAATTTACAATGAGAAGTTTTGAGTGCTAAACTGTGGCCTTTTTCTTTTATCCAAATTTCTGTTTAAGAGACTTGGGAGTCACAACGGATAAGGACTCACCAGATAGGGTTTTATTATCCTATATCCTACAATGTGTTTTCCAAACTGACTCTGGCATAACCTCACATAACACATAAAGAAGGAAATCAAAGTATTTTATGGCCCTGCAAAGCTGACTTCTGCTCTCTGAAATTTGCCACAAACAACGTTTGACAATTAAAATCATGAACTCATCCTAGAAAAAGTGCTACCTACCTCATTGATGAATATCACTACAACCACCTTTAAAGGACTCGCGTTGGGAAGCTATGTACCAATGCTAGCACCTAGTCCACTTGTCAAAGCAATTTTGGAACTCTATTTCTGGAATGGCTATCAGAGCTGTTGTCACGAGAATGTTGGAGTTTGAATTAGAACAACAAACATTAAATTTCTTGTTAAACTTGGCAAGAATGGAAGTAAAATAAGGGACATGTGAGTCCAAGTTTATGGGGATAATGCAGTGTACAAATGGATTTAACATTATTTTTTTAATTTTTTTTGAGTTGGAGTCTCACTCTGTTGCCCAGGCTAGAGTGCAGTGGCACACTCCAGGCCACCGCAGCCTCAGCCTGCCTGGGCTCAGAAGATTCTTCACTTCAGCCATCCAAGTAGCTGGAACCACAGGTATGCGCCACCTCGCCTGGCTGATTTTTTTAATTTATTGTAGAGACAAAGTCTCACCATGTTGCCCAGGCTGGTCTTGAACCTGCGGTCTCAGGCAATCCTCTCACCTAGGCCTCCCAAAGTGCTGGGATTATAGGCTTGAGCCACCGCGCCTGGCCAGATTAAACATTATTGTGGGAGGAGAGAAAGCATCACTGATGAAGAGAGGTCAGGACGGCCAGTAATAAGCAGAATTGACAAAACATTTCAAAAATTTGTTGAATTGTGCATCAAAATCATTGGCTGAATGGGAGAAGAATAGCAGACCAAATAAACATTGATAGAAAAACAGGAAAATCTTAACTGAAAATCTTGGCATGAGAAATGTGTATGCAAAAATGATCCTGAAGGAGCCCTTGCATCACAACAGTGTATCATCTCACTGTCTGTGAGGGAGTTTTTAGCCAGTAAACAAATAACTGTATTGGAACACCCTCCCTACTCACCTGATCTGACCCCCAATGACTTTTTTCTTTACCTGAAGATAAAGAAAATACTGAAAGGAAAACATTTTGATGACATTCGGGACATCAAGGGTAATATGACAGTTCTAGAATATGCCATTCCAGAAAAAGGGTTCCAAATTTGTTTTGACAGGAGGATTAAGTGCTGGTGTCTGTACATAGCTTCCCAAGGGGAGTACTTTTAAGGTGACCATAGTAACATTCAGCAATGAGGTATGTAGAACTTTTTCTAGGACTTTTTCAAGAACTTAATTGTCAGATCTTGTATAGGACTTCATCAACAAATCTGGAATTTCAGCCCCCCCTATCTCAACAAGACATTTCCTTTGCAGATTTCCAAAATTCCTTAGATAGGAACTACAAATTACTAGTCAAGAAATCTTTGGATCCACCTATGACCTGCAGTCCCCTGGTTAGAAATGTCCTTCCTTCCTCAGCAAAACCAATGAATTGATTTATGGTTCCTTGTAATTTCTGTCTTCCTGAAATGTATATAACCACACCACCATTCAACCACAGTGGGTACATGTTCTCAGGACCTCCTAAAAATGAGGCCCTCAAATTTAGTTCAGAATAAACCTTTTTAAGAGATTTTTGCAAGCCAGGCGCAGTGGCTTACACCTGTAATCCCAGCACTTTGGAAGGCAGAGGCAAGAGGATGGTCTGAACACAGGGGTTCAAGGCCAGCCTAAGCAATATGGTGAGACCTTGTCTCTACAATAAATCAGAAAAATCAGCCAGGCATGGTGGCGCATGCCTGTGGTTCCAGCTACTTGGAAGGCTGAAGGGAAGAACTGCCTGAGCCCAGCAGGTTGAGGTGTGGTGACCATGAGCATGCCACTACACTCCAGCTTGGGCGACAGAGCGAGACTCCAACTCAAAAAAAAAATAAAAAAGATTTTACGGAGTCTGGCATCCTTTTATAACAGTTTCCACCTCCTTCCCTTCCCTCCAGACTACCAATATTATTATGTTTACAGAACATTAGATAGATTCTTTGTTCTGCTCCCCCCCAATTGATAACACAGTGTAAATACTATTTGTTGCATTGCCTTTTTTAATGAATAAAATACATTTGAGTTCAGTCTATTTCCTTATTATTTTTTAAGATTGAATAATAGATATTGAATCATAATTTATTTTACCATTTTTATAGAGACTTTAAAAATCAATTTAGTCAGTTTCCACTTTGCAAATAACAGATGAGGAAACTGAGAAACAATTGCTCATGGACTGGAAGACATGCTTCCTAATTTCTTGTCTTTTTCCGAGAGGAAGTGATTGTATGCAGTGCTGAAAGCAGACAAGTTGGAAAACTTCCTGGCAGTAGAAGGCAGTTGAAGCTTGTGTATTGGCATATCACTGAGGCTTTTTAGGTAGAATGCATTTTTAACATCTTGAGGATTGTTGAAAACATCAGGAAGTGTGACTTGAAATGTCTTTGGTTCTCTTTGCCTTTGTCACTTTACTTCCACTCTACTCAGGATGAGCAAGCCTGTATGGGAAAGAGGTCAGTTCTCAGTGTCTGTGTCTTTTTCTTTTTTTTTTATATTCAATATTTTTTATTATGATATTGTGGGGTACAGTTAAGGGTTAGGTATACAAATATGCTTCATTCAGGCACCCTTGTTGATAAGAGGTGTCTCCCCATCCCCAGACAGATATTTACTACCATTGATCCCATCTCCCTACCCCTCCCCCCCATAGTTTCCCACCACTGTCAGTCATTTTCTTATGGTAATACGTTGGACGATCA